>CM074289.1:2768679-2901179 GCA_037194245.1 Opsariichthys bidens
AACGATGATACAGGCAGGATCAGGAAACAGGTAAACAAGACGGGAATGAACGCTTGGAAAAGTAACACTGGGATTAACAAGACCTAGCAACTAAGTGTGTGCGCGCTGGACTTAAACATGGTGGGATAATGAGAATCAGCGGGAGCAGTGATCAGTGACAGGTCCGGGGATTCTGGGAAATGTAGTCCGGGTTTGAGAGTGAGTGCGTGGTCCTTGCTGAAGCGCCCTCTAGGGGAACTAACGGGCAGTTCAGCTGGCGATGGTTACAGGGTGGTTAACTAGTCGGCTGCAACTAGGTCATGAGAAATCAAATTTGACATATAAGAGGTCCCGTTAAAACAAGTTTCAGAGCTTAAACCGTCCTCCTCGTTATAAACAAAGCACTGATTTAACTTCTTTGACAACTTATTAGGGTTTACACTGAAGAAAATAACTCATTCGATTTGCAAGAACACACAAAAAAATATTATTTTATGTTAATTGAATCAAAATGTATGGGTTAGTTAGGAGCAATTAGCATGCATGAGTACTCCAAACTCAAAACTTGATAGTTCTGCTGACTTAAAATTTGGAACATCACAACTCAAAACATTTGATGCTCAATTTTTTAGCCGAGTTAGCCGAGTGCATATATATTTGGGTTTTTTTTGTGCAAGAAACCTTATCAACACTATAAGAGAACCTCAAGGAACATATTAAAATAATAACCAGAAAACCCACGTTTAAAGAGTTCGTTCACCCAAAAATGTAAGTTCAGTCATTAATTCCTCTCCCTCGTGTCGTTCTACACCCGTAAGACCTTCGTTCATCTTCAGAACACAGATTAAGATATATTTGATTAAATTCGATGGTTCAGTGAGATAATTTACACTTTCAGATGTCCAGAAAGATACTAAAAACAGGTCATGTGACTAGAGTGGTTCAACCTTAATATTAACGACTTTTTACAATATCTAGTGATGGACGATTTCAAAACACTGATTCGTGAAGCTTTTCGAATCTTTTGCTTATAATTGAGGTTAAAAATGTAATTAAAAAAATATTACAGTTTTCCTGTGCTTGTTTTGTAGGGATGAACAATTTGGTCAAAAGTTATTAATAATAATAATTAATAATAATATAAGTATTTATTTCTCATTTTATCTCTTTTTCTCTTCTTTATGTATACACTTTTTTCTTTTTATTATTACTGTTGTATTTTATTTAACATTACATTTTTTCAAAATCATAGTATTTTTAGATTTTGTTTAATATTTGTATCTAGTATTAGAGGTAGTAATAGTAAAAATAAACTTTATTTATTTATTTGTATGGTTAAAAAATATTTATTATTATTTTAATTGATTTATTTTCATGGTCACGACATGGCCTTTCTGTAATAATAATAATAATAATAATATTATAATAACATTATAAATATTAAATATTTATCCAAAAAATATTAAACAATAGGATAAATATTACAATTCTAATATTGCACTGTAAAAATGAGTATTTAAGAAAGAAATGAAATAATAATAATAATAATAATAATGTTTTATACAGTACAACCGTAACAAAAAAAAAAAAAGCTGAAAACTAATATTTATGTTTGTCTCTGGAATTTAATAATTGCACTAAAAAGTCACATGATGATTTTGGTTTTATTTTGATTCATCCTGCGTTCAGGAAGCATCTACTGTATCTATCATGAGATTAAGATAAAGTAGTCAACTCAGCGACGTTTTGCACATCCCTATTCAATATGACCTAAATTTAAATGTGGATCTCTGGAGATTTGAGGCCGTGTGCTTCTAATGCAGCGTATGTCATGCTTGCGTGTCATTAACGCGGAGCGCACTTTTCAGCGCTCTCCCCCGAGGAGAAGATTACGGTGTGGTCTGAATATTGCTTTATAAAAACAGGGTGCCAGAGACGTCAAGAGAAGCTCGAGCTGCAGTGCAGCATGGGAAAACGGCTCTTTGGCATCCCGAGCGGAGAAGAGAGGGTCTAAAGATCTTCCCAGACCCACAACAATGATTCAAGGCACTTTGAATTCAAAACACAAGAAATGTTCGTTTTGTTGATGGCAATCCTGTGATCTGAATGGAATTTCCTTCATATAAAGGACCAGACATCTTCTTGAGTTTCACTACGTCGATTGAAGCGCTGGAGCAGAAATCAGTAGACTAGCTAATATTTATAAAAAGCCATTCGTTACTGGGATTTCACCATGATCCAAGAGGTTTTTAAACAGCTATCAGCAATTAAATAACTTCTATATTTGCTGAACATTACTGTGAAATAGGGCTGTGCGATATAGCTAAAGAGGTTTTTCCAAATACTGTATATATCAATATTTACCATAAGGTTTACATTGGTTAACACGACCTAACAATGACTAATCTTATTTAAGATTGCATTTACACTCCAAAATTTAATGCACAGATCTACTTTGACATATTCAAATCACTTCAAAAAGGAAAAAGCAGTTCAGTGCAACATGTGCAGCGCAAATCTGTCATTTAAGCTGCATAAAATTCAAATGAAAACAGTATGATTGTGTGCTTGGGACGAGGCGTTTAAATGGTGGCAATTTTGACTTTAGATGTATCGGTCAATTTATCGGTTTCAAATATTAGGAATTATCTTTATTTTCATATCGGTGCATTTCTACATCTATTCCATGTTTTCAACCACATAATGTTTATTTTAGGTTTCAGAGAAGTAGGCAAAAATTAAATACACTGATTAATAATAATTTCAGTTTCAATTCAGATATTAATAAAATGCAAAGTAACAATAATGTTTATTCTTCTCCGAGTTCGCCGCCCATTTACATTTATGCATTTCAGGAGAAATGGGAAAAAGGTACAAAAGTGAAATAAAAGCATATTGCAGCTGCGGTGTGTCACGTGACAAGTATGACGCGTCACCATGGAAATAATACGCCGTCCAGAATTATGAATGGAATGTGTCATGGCGTAAATGCCATTGTAACACAGTTCTTAAGTACAGGAAGAAGGAGGCGGGAACCGGCGAACATTCAACGTAATTTTAATTAATAAATAAACGAACAATAAAACGAAAGTAAAATGGCGGCAGTTCCTCACGGCGACTGCCGCCCACACAAACAAACTAAAACGCAACATAAAGTCCAGACCTGGTCCTCTCTCGTCCTTCCCTGTCGTCGCTCCTCTTTTATGATACGAGACACGAGACCGGTGTAGCGCGCAGCTTACGCTCATTATCACTCGCGTCTGTGTCACTCGCCCTGCTCGTCACAGCCATGTACTGACAGGAAGTGAATTTCATTTTTCATTCCGTCCGTCTGCTGTTTACGATTTTGTGAAGGTATGTTTAATGTAGCATAATTTCACAAAGCTGTTTTTGCTTTTTTGATACGATCTAATTTAAATAAAAACACAACTGTTCATGCTACATGTGTGATTAAAATGCAGTGGTTGCCTTTCATTTCAAATGGCTACGGATATTTTTCTGCTTGAGGCCTGTTTGGCTTGTAGTAGAGCAAATAAACAACAACAAAATGCATCGGAATCAGATTTAGGCTGCGTTCACACTTGTAGTTCGGTTCGGACCAAAAAACAAAAGCAAAACATATAGTCCTGGTCCGCTTAGCGTTCACACTGGCATTTTTAACAGCGAACCTGAAGTTACCGAACCAAAGGCATAGAGATACGGTCACGACCTGATTGGTCGGTGTAACACAGTTCTTAAGTACGGGAAAAGGAGGCGGGAACCGGCGAACGTTAATCACTTTTAATCAAATAAATAAACAAACAATAAAACGAAAGTAAAAGGGCGGCAGTTCCTCACGGCGACTGCCGCCCACACAAACAAACTAAAACGCAACATAAAGTCCAGACCTGGTCCTCTATCGTCCTTCACTGTCGTCGCTCCTTTTTTATGATACGAAACACGAGACCGGTGTAGCGCGCAGCTGACGCTCATTATCACTCGCGTCTGTGTCACTCGCCCTGCTCGTCACAGCCATCTACTGACGAAGGTATGTTTAATGTAGCATAATTTCACAAAGCTGTTTTTTGCTTTTTTGATACGATCTAATTTAAATAAAAACACAACTGTTCATGCTACATGTGTGATTAAAATGCAGTGGTTGCCTTTCATTTCAAATGGCTACGGATATTTTTCTGCTTGAGGCCTGTTTGGCTTGTAGTAGAGCAAATAAACAACAACAAAATGCATCGGAATCAGATTTAGGCTGCGTTCACACTTGTAGTTCGGTTCGGACCAAAAAACAAAACCAAAACATATAGTCCTGGTCCGCTTAGCATTCACACTGGCATTTTTAACAGCGAACCTGAAGTTACCGAACCAAAGGCATAGAGATACGGTCACGACCTGATTGGTCGGTGTAACACAGTTCTTAAGTACGGGAAGAAGGAGGCGGGAACCGGCGAACGTTAATCACTTTTAATCAAATAAATAAACAAACAATAAAACGAAAGTAAAAGGGCGGCAGTTCCTCACGGCGACTGCCGCCCACACAAACAAACTAAAACGCAACATAAAGTCCAGGTCTGGTCCTCTATCGTCCTTCACTGTCGTCACTCCTCTTTTATGCTTCCGGAGCTCCTCCGTGAGAGACACGAGACCGGTTTGTAGCGCGCAGCTGACGCTCATTATCACTCGCGTCACCGGCCTCGCGCTCATCACAGTCGGCTTTTATGACGTATATTTGGCGATGGAGCTCATTTAAACCGAACATTTAAAACAACGCTGTGTTCTGGATTAAACGCCATCATTTTATGCGTGTAAATATGCTTTATTTTAACCAGCTGAGAACTCACAAAGAGCTCATGAAATGTTCAAAACATTCAAAACAGCAGCAGGATTTCCTCCACGGTACGCAGAAACAGATACTTCACCTCCTCGTCGCTCCACGTTTGCCCTTGACTCATTTTGGATACACCGATCTTCCCACATAGTCAAATCAGCTCATTGTAGCGTCGCATCTTGTGACGTCACGTCCTGTTTTTGGTTCGTTTACGTGTGTTTGGTCCGTGTTGCGTTCATATATCGATCGAACCGCACCAGAGTTCGTTTGGAAGCGAATCAAGACCCATATTTTTAGCGTTTGTTTTGGTGCGCACCAGGGTTCGGATGGGATATGAACCGCACTAACTGAGCAATCGCACCAGGGCTCGTTTTGCACCAGTGTGAACGCATCCTTACCAAAATCAGAAATGGCCATGAAAAATCACGATCGGTGCATACCTAAAGTACGGGAGTCTTTGAAAAGAAGGGGAATGAAACTGGCTTACTGTCTTTAAAAGGAAAACTTTTAACATTACCATGATATATTCACTAATTTTATACGATTTTGGGATAATATCGCTGATATTAGACTTATCGCCCAGCCAGCCACTGAACCAGCATTGCATGACTTCTTTATCAAAGCATCCTTAAAACAAGATCCATCAGAGCTTAAATACAGGTGAGCGGCGTCATCCCGCTGTGCATTGATCTTAAAATTGCAAGTCATTGCATGCTTCGAATTTGCATTCATACGCCAGTTCATGCATAATCCCTCAGCCTGTGTTTAAACAACACGGTCCACGGCGTCTGTCTTTGATCAGCACGAGGCCTGCGAACAGAGAGGACGGAATCAGATTTAAGAAATAAAGACAGACAGGGTGAATCTGCATGAATTATCACCCCTTTGAAGTCGCAACGGCCCCGCGGAGCAACGGCCAGGTGTGAGACTTTCCGCGGTTTTCGCGTACCTGCAGGTTCGAGGGCTCGAAAACTACAGCCTAGCAACCGAGCAGAATGAAACAGCGGCTGGGAGTTTTTTTAAATAAAAGGGATAACACGCAGGGAATGCGGGGAAGTCTAGACGTCCTCTCGGAAAACCGCTTTCAGCCCGAAACGCTCGATCTAAATGACAAAGAGATAAAAAAGCGCAGAAACTGGCATTTAAAAGGATGAGGACTAAAAACAGAGCCGAGCGACTGCAAGGCCTTTCAGAGTGTCGCACATGTTTGGATGCACAGCGCCGCTCCACAGTTTTCTCCTTCCCATGGGCCCTCTAAAGGGGCAAAACACGGCTGTTGTGCCAACATGGACATCTATGCGAGGCTGGGAAGAGGAGGAGGGGCGGTCAGCGAGCGCTGACAGAAGTAAATAGCCTTCTCAGAGCGGTCGCTGTTATTGAGCCTAAATTAAAGCCGCGACCCAGCCGAGACGGAACAGCAGGACTATTGCTGTGACCCTGCCCCGCACGTCACCTCCATGTATCTTCACTCCACCGCACTGCGGTACGGCGTGCCATTAAGATCCGAAGCACTCGGGTAATAAGGCTGGGCAATATATGAAATATACAGCAGCCGCCTAAAGTAATATTTGTTTTTAATGACCCTGAGTTTGATTAAACCAGCAAAAATGAGGAAAAAAATATATATATATATTTTAAATATGAGGAAAGAAAAAAAACACTAAACTCGGTCCAGGTATTTATCTGACAAAATTATTTGGCAAAAAAGGCAGGCTTTTAAAAAAAGCTCACAGGAAAAAGCATGCATTGACTACAACATCATTAGTTATCGGTTCTCTCGTTTTCATATCATTTCTGGCCAACAATTAGGTCGCACAAATTGTCATGTTTCATTGTATCGTCACAAATAAAGCGATTGACTCCAAGCACAACTATGCAATATGCTTACAAAATCTTTAATTATTATTATTAAGTTGTCCATTTTCATAATGTTTGGCCACTACTGTATATTAACATATGTTCAATATTAATTTGAATTAACCAACATTTGAGGTTTTTTGCTTCATTTGGCCGATGTTTCCTAAAGATCTCACCATTTTGATTCATTCCAACGAATCAGTTCATTCGAACCGTTTGCTTCAATGAATAGGTTTGATTCTCTTGATCATGGTCTTTGGTAATTTGCATGCCTTGAAATGTTCAAGTAAAAAATATATGCAAGACTAAATACATTGTTAAAAAAAACATGAATTATCCTCGTAGGCCTTGTAGTCTCTATCAAAAGTGGTCCCAGGAAGGAACAGTGGTGAACCGGCGACAGGCTCATCGATGCACGTGGGGAGCGAAGGCTGGCCCGTGTGGTCCGATCCAACGGACGACAAGTCCGATCCATGGAGGATCCACCTCACATCTTACAGGACTTTAAGGATCTGCTGCGAAAACTAAAGGTTGAATAGATGTATTTCTTTATGCATGAAATACTTGAATTAATATTTGTTGTTAATAAGTGAAGTGCAGATAAACCTAGTTCTGTTAAAGCCTTCCTGTTCCTGAGTATCGTGGTGCGTTACACAAAAAATAGAAAGAATGACGACTGATGTTTGCTATTAGAGTTACTACAGTGCATCTTAGATTTTCTATTCTCCTGGGTGAGCAAACTGCAAATTATATGAAAATTATAATATAAAAATATGAATTTATTGGTTATCTGTATCTGTATTGGTCATGAGAAGGACTTAATTATCGGTATCGGTTAAACTTATCGGTTTCATATCGTGCATGTCCAGGGCTGGGTGGGTTACTTTTAAAATGTATTTCACTGCAGATTACAAAATACATGCTTTAAAAAAGTCATTTGAACGTATTTCGTTGCATTACTCAAGTTTAGTAACTTAATCTAAATACTTTAGAATACTTTGCAATACTAATAAGTGTGAAACAAACACAAAAAAGGTCATTGTGAGTTTTTTATCTCACAATTCTGACTTTTTCCCTCAGAATTGCATGATATAAAGTTGAAATTGTGAGTTATAAAGTCAGAATTATGAGATATAAACTGACAATATTGAGAAAAGTCAGAATTATGAGATATAAACTGACAATATTGAGAAAAGTCAGAATTATGAGATATAAACTGACAATATTGAGAAAAGTCAGAATTATGAGATATAAACTGACAATATTGAGAAAAGTCAGAATTATGAGATATAAACTGACAATATTGAGAAAAGTCAGAATTATGAGATATAAACTGACAATATTGAGAAAAGTCAGAATTATGAGATATAAACTGACAATATTGAGAAAAGTCAGAATTATGAGATATAAACTGACAATATTGAGAAAAGTCAGAATTATGAGATATAAACTCACAATATTGAGAAAAGTCAGAATTATGAGATATAAACTCACATACTAAACTCACAATTGTGAGGGAAAAAACAAATTGTAAGAAAACTTTTTTATAATTATAAAATGACTCCCAAAACATGAAAACAGTGGAAAACATGAAACTTTCCTCTTTTTCAGACGGTCAGAGTCAGAGAATCACCAATCGCTGTTTAAATGACATTAAAACTCAAAGTAATCACTTTGGTAATCTAAAACACTTTTCAGATGGAACTGTAATCTGATTACCACACATTTAAAATCAAACACAGTCACTCACATTTTCTATTTCAAATACGTGACTAAGTTACTTGTATTTCGTTACTCCCCAACCCTGTGCGTCCCTAATATATCGTCAATTCACAAGGCTGAAAAATATGAATATAGAGTTCTTCTACTGCCAAACTCTGTCATCTTTTCACGAGAGTTAAACTCAAATCATACTGATTCTGCATCTCCGCAAGCACAAACACTTCAAACGACGCACAAAAACACTGATGTCTCAAGTCTTTCGGCGTCCTCGAGTTCTGGCAGCAGAACGCCGATGAAGCGACACTCGTCTGCGTTCATTCGCCGTCTCTTCACATTCATCACTCGCCGTGGCCTCTCAGGAAGGGTTGAGAGCCGTCTGAGTGAGTGTGTGACGAAGAGGAAAAACATCAACAGCTTTCAATCAACACAAGGACTTACAAGCAGTTTATCATTTTTCACGGCTGTCAGGTGTGAAGTACTGGCTCATTGAACAAGTTTCCTCACAAAAAGACCATTTTAATGTCTACCGCGTCTCTTTTCCTTACATATAAGAGCGATTCCGAGCTGAGAACACAAATCCGGATTACAGATTACAAAAACAAACACTTGAAAGCGTGCTTCGTTAGATCAAGTGTCCGTATTTGTGCACAAACACGACAAGATCTTTAATGATTGTCTTCATTTGTGCTCAATGACTTAATCAACTGGTGCCACAAAAATCTTCGACACTTGATCTGTTATTTCAAACCATATAAACGTCAATTTCTTTCTTGTGAAGTGTTTGTGCGTCTCACTTTAAAACATATGACACATTTGATATCTGACGCAGTGGCTGTCATATGATTATAAATATCTGAAGTGTCCGAATACGTCTATTCTAACACTGCAAAAATGTTTACATTTTTTTTAATAACTATATTGTTTAAGATAGACAGCGATGAGACTCAAACTGCGCTCAGATTTACAAATTCTGCGATCAAAAATCAATGTATCACTAAAACATTTCTCAACAAATTCTTCCAAGACTAAATTACAGAGACAGAGACCCGGGTTCACAAGCCAGGTTCGATAAGGGCATTTGACATTACTGGTGTGAATCTTGAGACAAAACAATGGCACTGACATATTTTAAGATATGTAATTTAGTCTAGGACTATCTTAAGCCTAGTCTGTGAAACCGGGGGAAAAGTTATACTTTATTCCGCATCAGTCATTGCTGAAATCACGTCTGGTTGAGGAGAGATGTGCCGTTATTTTTTCATCCTGTTATCAGACTTGTTATTTAAACTGACTATAAAATTGCATGCACTAAATGTTTGGGCTCGATAAGAGTTTTTAGGTTTTTCAAAAAAAGTCTCTTCATTTATTTGTCCAAAAATACAGTAAATGAAATATTATTACAGTTTAAAATAACTGTTTTCTATGGAAGCTTGTTTCCGCCAAGGACTAAAAACTAAAAACGGGTAATAGCGACTTTTATCTCACAATTCTGACTTTTTTTTCCACCCGATTGTGTGATATAAAGTGAGAATTGTGAGATAAGAACAATTTTGAGAAAAAATAGCAAGTTTAGAGATTAAATCTGGCAATTCTGAGAAAAAATAGCAAATTTAGAGATTAAATCTGGCAATTCTGAGAAAAAATAGCAAGTTTAGAGATGAAATCTCGCAATTCTGAGAAAAAATAGCAAGTTTAGAGATTAAATCTGGCAATTCTGAGAAAAAATAGAAAATTTAGAGATTAAATTGGCAATTCTGAGAAAAAATAGCAAATTTAGAGATTAAATCTCGCAATTCTGAGAAAAAATAGCAAGTTTAGAGATTAAATCTGGCAATTCTGAGAAAAAATAGCAAGTTTAGAGATTAAATCTCGCAATTCTGAGAAAAAATAGCAAGTTTA
The DNA here is from genome assembly GCA_037194245.1 of Opsariichthys bidens. NCBI lineage: Eukaryota > Metazoa > Chordata > Actinopteri > Cypriniformes > Xenocyprididae > Opsariichthys > Opsariichthys bidens. The sequence continues at coordinate 2,778,956 of CM074289.1, forward strand.
GAGATTAAATCTGGCAATTCTGAGAAAAAATAGCAAGTTTAGAGATTAAATCTGGCAATTCTGAGAAAAAATAGCAAGTTTAGAGATTAAATCTCGCAATTCTGAGAAAAAATAGCAAGTTTAGAGATTAAATCTGGCAATTCTGAGAAAAAATAGCAAGTTTAGAGATTAAATCTGGCAATTCTGAGAAAAAATAGCAAGTTTAGAGATTAAATCTCGCAATTCTGAGAAAAAATAGCAAGTTTAGAGATTAAATCTGGCAATTCTGAGAAAAAATAGCAAGTTTAGAGATTAAATCTGGCAATTCTGAGAAAAAATAGCAAGTTTAGAGATTAAATCTGGCAATTCTGAGAAAAAATAGCAAATTTAGAGATTAAATCTGGCAATTCTGAGAAAAAATAGCAAGTTTAGAGATGAAATCTCGCAATTCTGAGAAAAAATAGCAAGTTTAGAGATTAAATCTGGCAATTCTGAGAAAAAATAGAAAATTTAGAGATTAAATTGGCAATTCTGAGAAAAAATAGCAAATTTAGAGATTAAATCTCGCAATTCTGAGAAAAAATAGCAAGTTTAGAGATTAAATCTGGCAATTCTGAGAAAAAATAGCAAGTTTAGAGATTAAATCTCGCAATTCTGAGAAAAAATAGCAAGTTTAGAGATTAAATCTGGCAATTCTGAGAAAAAATAGCAAGTTTAGAGATTAAATCTGGCAATTCTGAGAAAAAATAGCAAGTTTAGAGATTAAATCTCGCAATTCTGAGAAAAAATAGCAAGTTTAGAGATTAAATCTGGCAATTCTGAGAAAAAATAGCAAGTTTAGAGATTAAATCTGGCAATTCTGAGAAAAAATAGCAAGTTTAGAGATTAAATCTCGCAATTCTGAGAAAAAAATAGCAAGTTTAGAGATTAAATCTGGCAATTCTGAGAAAAAATAGCAAGTTTAGAGATTAAATCTGGCAATTCTGAGAAAAAATAGCAAGTTTAGAGATTAAATCTGGCAATTCTGAGAAAAAATAGCAAGTTTAGAGATTAAATCTGGCAATTCTGAGAAAAAATAGCAAGTTTAGAGATTAAATCTGGCAATTCTGAGAAAAAATAGCAAGTTTAGCGATTAAATCTCGCAATTTTGAGAAAAAATAGCAAGTTTAGAGATTAAATCTGGCAATTCTGAGAAAAAATAGCAAATTTAGAGATTAAATCTCGCAATTCTGAGAAAAAAAAGTCAGAATTGTGAGACAAAAATAACCTTTTTTATTTTTTTATTTTTTTTATTTAGTGGCAGAAACAAGCTTTCATAGTTTTCTATTATAATATAGTAAAATGTCATTTATACCCAGTGATCAAAGCTGAATTACTCCAGTCTTCAGTGTCACATGATCCTTCAGAAATCATTCTGACATGATGAATTGCTGCTCAAGAAACATTTATGATTATTGAAAACAGTTCATATTTTTGTGGAAACCTTGCTACATTTTTTTTTTTCCGGATTCTTTGCTGAATAGAAAGTTCAAAAGAACAGCATTCATTTGACATACAAATCTTTTTATAGCTTTATTTTTACTCCATATGAACAATTTCAGCCAATGTTATCGCAAGTTTATTACGTCCCCGATCTACGAAACTACAAGAAATATTTATTTCTCTTCTAGAGCAAAGTCATAACCTCATATTTGGTGTGTTTGTTTGTGCTTTTTGGCAGAAACGCTCCGAGGCCTGTAAAGTTAGTGGCCGTTTGCTGTTATTGTCCTCGCAGCACAAGTTTGCAAGCGAACTCGTTCAGGATTTCCACAACAAAACAGCAGCTCGGCCCCACACCCACTACTTCCTCCTATTCTGTTCCAAAAGGAAGCACGGCCTCTCCGACACTGTCTGCTCGTTCCCACAGAACTTCCTCGACCAGATCTGGGCTCTTGTGGCGCTGGTTAGTTCGAACCCTCGCCCTGGTCTCTCAGAGGAGCCCGCTGCTCATAAAGAAAACAATTTCACACATTTTGGTTCAGTAAAATCCTGTGTTTCTGCCCTTTTCTCTGTGCCAAACGAGAGAGTCCCGCCTTTCTGGCTGCGTGCAGCAAATTAAAAGTCAGAGAGCAGAGGACGGGCATGCCGAGGTTAGCGTTCCTCGTCGGGTTTGGGTTTTGCCACATGTGCTTTGGGCCGGGGAGGAGAGGATTTTGTGTGGTCAGAGCAAGACCAAGCCGAAGTACCACTGAAGTCTGAGCAAAACGCTTCACTCTCGGAGCGTTCCAATGAGAAAAGGATATTTCAATATCCTCAGTTCCTATTAAAGCCAACATGTTTGTGTGATTATACGAAATACGACTGCACACAAATATGCTCTCCAACATTTTTCTAGATACTTTCATGTTTAGACATTATCCAAAACAACTAATTGTTGCAGTATCAACTTAAGAACACAAAAGTCACCAGAAATGAGCAGATTGAACCTGCAACGTTTGTTTTAGCAGCACAGAACCCCAACCATTGGGCTACAAACATCCAATGCCTGTGCGAGACTTAATCCACTGCATACATGTTCATTCAAAAGTCTGGGGTCAGATCTTTTTATGGTTTTGAAAGAAGTCTGCTCTTCCAGACTGAATTTATTTGATCAAGTTTAGAGATTATATCTGGCAATTCTGAGAAAATAATAGCAAGTTTAGAGATTAAATCTGGCAATTCTGAGAAAAAATAGCAAATTTAGAGATTAAATCTGGCAATTCTGAGAAAAAATAGCAAATTTAGAGATTAAATCTGGCAATTCTGAGAAAAAATAGCAAGTTTAGACATTAAATCTGGCAATTCTGAGAAAAAATAGCAAGTTTAGAGATTAAATCTGGCAATTCTGAGAAAAAATAGCAAGTTTAGAGATTAAATCTCATAATTCTGAGAAAAAATAGCAAGTTTAGAGATTAAATCTGGCAATTCTGAGAAAAAATAGCAAGTTTAGAGATTAAATCTGGCAATTCTGAGAAAAAATAGCAAGTTTAGAGATTAAATCTGGCAATTCTGAGAAAAAATAGCAAGTTTAGAGATTAAATCTGGCAATTCTGAGAAAAAATAGCAAGTTTAGAGATTAAATCTCGCAATTTTGAGAAAAAATAGCAAGTTTAGAGATTAAATCTGGCAATTCTGAGAAAAAATAGCAAGTTTAGAGATTAAATCTGGCAATTCTGAGAAAAAATAGCAAGTTTAGAGATTAAATCTCATAATTCTGAGAAAAAATAGCAAGTTTAGAGATTAAATCTGGCAATTCTGAGAAAAAATAGCAAGTTTAGAGATTAAATCTGGCAATTCTGAGAAAAAATAGCAAGTTTAGAGATTAAATCTGGCAATTCTGAGAAAAAATAGCAAGTTTAGAGATTAAATCTCGCAATTCTGAGAAAAAATAGCAAATTTAGAGATTAAATCTGGCAATTCTGAGAAAAAATAGCAAGTTTAGAGATTAAATCTGGCAATTCTGAGAAAAAATAGCAAGTTTAGAGATTAAATCTCATAATTCTGAGAAAAAATAGCAAGTTTAGAGATTAAATCTGGCAATTCTGAGAAAAAATAGCAAGTTTAGAGATTAAATCTGGCAATTCTGAGAAAAAATAGCAAGTTTAGAGATTAAATCTCGCAATTCTGAGAAAAAATAGCAAGTTTAGAGATTAAATCTCGCAATTCTGAGAAAAAATAGCAAGTTTAGAGATTAAATCTGGCAATTCTGAGAAAAAATAGCAAGTTTAGAGATTAAATCTGGCAATTCTGAGAAAAAATAGCAAGTTTAGAGATTAAATCTGGCAATTCTGAGTAAAAATAGCAAGTTTAGAGATTAAATCTGGCAATTCTGAGAAAAAATAGCAAGTTTAGAGATTAAATCTCGCAATTTTGAGAAAATATAGCAAGTTTAGAGATTAAATCTTGAAATTTAGAGAAAAAATAGCAAGTTTAGAGATTAAATCTGGCAATTCTGAGAAAAAATAGCAAGTTTAGAGATTAAATCTCGCAATTTAGAGAAAAACTAGCAAGTTTAGAGATTAAATCTCGCAATTTTGAGAAAAAATAGCAAGTTTAGAGATTAAATCTCGCAATTCTGAGAAAAAATAGCAAGTTTAGAGATTAAATCTCGCAATTTTGAGAAAATATAGCAAGTTTAGAGATTAAATCTCGAAATTTAGAGAAAAAATAGCAAGTTTAGAGATTAAATCTCGCAATTCTGAGAAAAAAATAGCAAGGGTCAAATCTTTTTATGTTTTTGAAAGAAGTCCGCTCTTCCAGACTGAATTTATTTGATCAAAAAATACAGTAAAAATTGTGAAATATTATTAGAATGTAAAATATCTGTTTTCTATGTGAATATATAGTGAAATATAATTTATATGCAGTGATCAACGCTGAATTTTCAGTATCATTACTCCAGTGTTCAGCGTCACACGATCCTTCAGAAATCATTCTATTCTATTTGTTCGATTTGCTGCTATCAGTGTTGAAGCTGCTTCATATTTTTGTGGAAACCGTGATATGTTTTCATTCAGGATTATTTGATGAATAATAGAAAGTAAAAAGAATTTATTTGAAATAGGAATCTTTTGTAACATTGTAAATGTCTTTACTGTGACTTTTCGAAAATTAAATGTGTCCTCGCGGAATAAAAGTATCATTTTATTTTTTTCAACTGCAGATACTAAATATAAATGATGGAATATAATATATTCACTAAATGCTAAAAAATGCTAAAAACTGTAAACTTTTAATATCAATATTTGTCAAATATTCCAAAAAATACACATCTGAAGATATGATTTAATGAAAGTGTTTTTTGACCATTTTTTAAAACTGTTTTGTTTTGACAAAATTTGAAAATAAACAGTACATTTTTAAATACAATAAATACATTTTTTTTAACTTTTTTTCTCTTAGAACATCATAACTGAACAATTAAATGCAGCGCTATAATGAAAATATGTACTTTTCCTAAGTTGGCTGTTTTCTAAACTCATTTCATAAAGTCAAGATCTTTCTGGATCAGAACTTCACACACACGCTGCTGCTTAAAACATGTTTCTGTACTGAAATAAGTGTGGAAAACCTCATTTTTTAGCTTCATAAGGTAGAAAAACAATAAAATAACAAAGTATAACCAAGAAATGTTATTATTTTGGGTCAGTACAGTTGCTTTAGAGCGTTAAAATATGCGGGTCAAATTGACCCGGCGAACGTAACAGTGATTTTGTTTGTATGTGTCAAAAAACACCAGCATGTTGAAACTTTGCATGATGATAAATGAGAAAAAGTCACAAAATATCAAGAAAAAAAAACAGTATTTCCAACAACTAGAAAATCTAAACGGGTCAAAGTGAACATAACACAAGGGTTAAAGGGCGCGTTCATAATATGTGCCTAAAGGTGGGTGCACATCGTGCTTGCAGCAGCACACAAACATGCCATATATTAGAAATAAAAGGATTACAACACTTTAACCTCGCGCACGAGCAGATCCATTTCCTCTCTGGAGAAGCGTTCAGTCTTTCCACTTGCAAATTCCGTCATGTAAATAGCTAGTCCGCCACTGGCTTTTAAAGATAATGGGAGATGACACTCTGATTAGTTTATTGCACGTTACGCCCAAAAACACACCCGTGACTCATTAAGAGACTAAGTACAACCCTTCTGGACCGTGTGGCTGGTGCACCGACCATTTTTTCCGTCGTTAAACTAGCAAAAGTGCATTCAGACACCTGCAACATACGCTTGGATCTCTAAAATAGGGCCCAAAGTCATACAAAAAGGTTTTTCAACAGCAGGTACTAAAATGTAAATACACACACTAATTGGTGAAATGAATCAACCACTTATTTTGCAGAATTTGCATTCAAGCTCACAAAAGAATAATAGGATATATTTCCTTGACACAAGAAGAAAGGAATGCAGCAGTTTCTCACCAATGCTAATAAAATGTCCACATACCAGCCAATCGACCCTTCGCAAGTTTGATTGACAGGCGATCTGACCAATCATAACCCCGAATCCGCTATTTTGTCCGACAACACAGTCAGGCGTCTTGAAACAACATTCCTTCTGATGTTCATTCATGTTTATTTGATGCTATAAATGAACTAGAGATGATCGAGGAGCTCCAGCGACACGTTAAACACACACTAGACGCTATTTATTGATTAAACTTCTTTAAATTTAAATATGAAACTGTTTCATGCGTTGTCAGTGTCCTCTTTGCTCCTCTTTTTCACTGCGTGAGAACATGATGTGTGGCGTGAGAGCGAACACAGCAACAGTAACTAAAGGGGGCGGGGCTTTGCGAAGGGTCAATTAACCAGATGGGCCAGTTTATCAAGCAATGACTGAAGAATTTAACAAACATCACGCAGGTGATCCATTAAAAACTGGAATTAAAATGTAACAATCCAGAACCACAACTCGTGATATAAAGCTTGTGAATAAAATCAGACATCAGACAGAAACTGAATCCAACTAATCAAATTCTCACTATAATTAATTTTAGTGCTGTCAAACGATTGATCACACATCCAAAAAAAAGTATGTTTTGTTTTTGCATAATATATGTGTGTACTGTGTACAGTTATTTTGAGATTATTTAAGAAATATTTGCATGTATATAAAGTATATATATTTATTTAATTAATTTATATTGCACATAAATATAACAAATTTTTCTTAAAAATATGCATGCATGAGTGTGTATTTATACAGTTATGTTCAAAATAATAGCAGTTCAACGTCACTAACCAGATCAGTCACTGTTTTTGGTAGAAATTATTTCTACATGGCAAATATTTTACTAGTAGGTGTAGTAGAGCAACAGAAAACCAACGAACCCAACAAGTCATGCCATGAATGCTGCTGATTCGGTGAAATTAAATCATTAATCGAAAAGGGCGTGTTCAAAATAATAGCAGTGTGGAGTTCAATTAGAGAGATAATTAATTCTGTGAAAAAACTGGTGTCAAACAAGTAGCCCTTATTTAAGGACGAAGGCAGCAAATATTGTACTGTGCATTTCTCTCTGGAAATCTGAGTAAAATGGGTCGTTCCAGACATTGTTCAGAAGAACAGCGTACTTTGATTAAAAAGTTGATTAGAGAGGGGAAAACCTATAAAGAAGTGCAGAAAATGATAGAAGTGCTGCTCAGCTAAAATGATATCAAATGCTTTAAAATGGCAACCAAAACCAGAAACACGTGGAAGAAAATGGGAAAACTACCATTCGACTGGATCGAAGAATAGCCAAAATGGCAAAGACTTAGCCAATGATCAGCTCCAGGGTGATCAAAGAAAGTCTAAAGTTATCTGTGAGTACTGTAACAATTAGAAGACGCCTATGTGAAGCCACACTATCGGCAAGAAGCCCCCGCAAAGTCCCACTGTTGAAAAAACGACACGTGCTGAAGAGGTTACAATTTGCCAAAGAACACATTGACTGGCCTAAAGAGAAATGGCGTATTTAATGGCGTAAAAAAGTATTTTGTGGACTGATGAAAGCAAGATTGTTCTTTTTGGATCTAGGGGCCGCAGACAGTTTGTCAGACGACCCCCAAACACTGAATTTAAGCCACAGTACACTGTGAAGACCGTGAAGCATGGTGGCAAAAGCATTATGATATGGGGATGTTTCTCATACTATGGTGTTGGGCCTATTTATCGCATTCCAGGGATCATGGATCAGTTTGAGTATATCAAAATACTTAAAGAGGTCATGTTGCCTTATGCCGAAGAGCAAATGCCTTTGAAATGGGTGTTTCAACAAGACAACGACCCCAAACACACAAGCAAGCGAGCATCATCTTGGTTCCAGACCAACCAGATTAATGTTATGGACTGGCCAGCCCAATCCCCGGACCTTAATCCAACAGAAAACTTGTGGGGTGACATCAAAAATGCTGTTTCTGAGAGCAAAACCAAGATGTAGTGCAATCGTCCTGGGCTGGAATACCCGTTCACAGGTGTCAGAAGTTGGTCGACTCCATGCAACACAGATGTGAAGCAGTTCTCAGATACCGTGGTTATACAACTAAATATTAGTTCAGTGATTCACAAGAAAGCTAAATCTTCAAGCATTTTTCAGTTTATACAAGAAATGTTTGACTTTGTAAAGAAAAATGCAGACACTGCTATTTTTTTGAACAGCCTAATATTCCTTTTTCTTCACTTTCTGTAAAGTATGTAACCATTTTAGATACATTTTTCTTCATGTTTTGATTTAGAATAGAATGTGCAGTGTTCCCAATGCATTTGCGTGTAGTGAAATAAATGTTATTATAAGTAGTTTGAACTTTAATCACTTTTTTAAACACACTGCTATTATTTTGAACATAACTGTATATTAATAATTAATTATATACGATACACACGCAAACTTTGATTTCGGATGCGATTAATCCCGATTAACCGTTTGACGGCACTAATTGATTTTTTTTAAACACTTCACGCATATTGAAAGCGCCTGTGAAAGCCTGTGTTGTTTGTTAGTAGGACCATCACTCACAGCGAGTCCTTTACCCGCTGCCAAGAGCAGACGAGCTCCTGCCGTAAGGACACTACTGTGATCGTTTTTCAGATGCTGACTTAACCGTGATGTTCTGCTGTGAGAGCCTGTTAACATTACAGCTGAGAAACGTTAAGCAAAGAGGCGATTTTGGCGAAATCTCAAGCTTTTCGCTTGCTGTACCTGCGATGAACGCTAAAGAAACAAACCAACAAATAAAGCGCGGACGATACAGATGATCACTGCTTCTCTGAGCTGAGGAATAAAACACTGCAAAAACAATAGTCTTACTTAGTATTGTTGTCTTGTTTCTTGTAAAAATATCAAAACATTCTTAAATCAACATTTACATGAGAAGACTGAAAAAATTATTCAAATTAAGTGAGTTTATGCATAAAACAACAGAAAAAAATGGAATACTTAAATCGAAGAGAAAGCAGGATTATTTGGATAGAGTTATTCTGATTCACAATATTAAAAAAAAAATAATGACGTTCACAGATATCATTTTCACGGAATTTGCTCGATTTACTATTTCGTTCTCTCGATTTGCTAAATTGTGTTCACGATTTAATATTTGTTTCCCCGATTTGCTAAATTGTGTGCACGATTTACTATTTCATTCATTTGTTTTGCTAAATTGTGCGCGCGATTTACTATTTCGTTCCTTTGATTTGCTAAATTGTGCGCGCGATTTACTATTTCGTTACTTTGATTTGCAAAGTTGTGTGCATGATTTACTATTTCATTCATTTGTTTTGCTAAATTGTGCGCGCGATTTACTATTTCGTTCCTTTGATTTGCTAAATTGTGCGCACGATTTACTATTTCGTTACTTTGATTTGCAAAGTTGTGTGCATGATTTACTATTTCATTCATTTGTTTTGCTAAATTGTGTGCGCGATTTACTATTTCGTTACTTTGATTTGCTAAATTGTGCGCGCGATTTACTATTTCATTCATTTGATTTGCTAAATTGTGCGTGCGATTTACTATTTCATTCATTTGATTTGCTAAATTGTGCGCACGATTTACTATTTCATTCATTTGATTTGCTAAATTGTGCGCGCGATTTACTATTTCATTCATTTGATTTGCTAAATTGTGCGCACGATTTACTATTTCATTCATTTGATTTGCTAAATTGTGCGCGCGATTTACTATTTCATTCATTTGATTTGCTAAATTGTGCGCGCGATTTACTATTTCATTCATTTGATTTGCTAAATTGTGCTCAGGATTTACTATTTCATTCCTTCGATTTGCTAAATTGTGCGCGCGATTTACTATTTCGTTTATTTGATTTGCTAAATTGTGCGCGCGATTTACTATTTCGTTCATTTGATTTGCTAAATTGTGCGCGCGATTTACTATTTCGTTCCTTTGATTTGCTAAATTGTGTGCAAGATTTACTATTTCATTCCTTTGATTTGCTAAATTGTGTGCAAGATTTACTATTTCGTTCCTTTGATTTGCTAAATTGTGTGCAAGATTTACTATTTCGTTCCTTTGATTTGCTAAATTGTGTGCAAGATTTACTATTTCGTTTATTTGATTTGCTAAATTGTGCGCGCGATTTACTATTTCGTTTATTTGATTTGCTAAATTGTGCGCGCGATTTACTATTTCGTTCCTTTGATTTGCTAAATTGTGTGCAAGATTTACTATTTCGTTCCTTTGATTTGCTAAATTGTGTGCAAGATTTACTATTTCGTACCTTTGATTTGCTAAATTGTGTGCAAGATTTACTATTTCGTTTATTTGATTTGCTAAATTGTGCGCGCGATTTACTATTTCGTTTATTTGATTTGCTAAATTGTGTGCGCGATTTACTATTTCGTTACTTTGATTTGCAAAGTTGTGTGCATGATTTACTATTTCATTCATTTGTTTTGCTAAATTGTGCGCGCGATTTACTATTTCGTTAATTTGATTTGCTAAGTTGTGCTCAGGATTTACTATTTCATTCATTTGATTTGCTAAATTGTGCGCGCGATTTACTATTTCATTCATTTGATTTGCTAAATTGTGTGCGCGATTTACTATTTCGTTCCTTTGATTTGCTAAATTGTGGGCGCAATTTACTATTTCGTTAATTTGATTTGCTAAGTTGTGCTCAGGATTTACTATTTCATTCATTTGATTTGCTAAATTGTGTGCGCGATTTACTATTTCGTTCCTTTGATTTGCTAAATTGTGGGCGCAATTTACTATTTTTGTTTATTTGATTTGCTAAATTGTGTGCGCGATTTACTATTTCGTTACTTTGATTTGCTAAGTTGTGCTCAGGATTTACTATTTCATTCATTTGTTTTGCTAAATTGTGCGCGCGATTTACTATTTCGTTAATTTGATTTGCTAAGTTGTGTGCAGGATTTACTATTTCATTCATTTGTTTTGCTAAATTGTGCGCGCGATTTACTATTTCGTTAATTTGATTTGCTAAGTTGTGCTCAGGATTTACTATTTCATTCATTTGATTTGCTAAATTGTGCGCACGATTTACTATTTCATTCATTTGATTTGCTAAATTGTGCGCGCGATTTACTATTTCATTCATTTGATTTGCTAAATTGTGCTCAGGATTTACTATTTCATTCCTTCGATTTGCTAAATTGTGCGCGCGATTTACTATTTCGTTTATTTGATTTGCTAAATTGTGCGCGCGATTTACTATTTCGTTCATTTGATTTGCTAAATTGTGCGCGCGATTTACTATTTCGTTTATTTGATTTGCTAAATTGTGTGCGCGATTTACTATTTCGTTACTTTTATTTGCTAAATTGTGCGCACAATTTACTATTTCGTTTATTTGATTTGCTAAATTGTGCGCGCAATTTACTATTTCGTTTATTTGATTTGCTAAATTGTGCGCGCGATTTACTATTTCGTTCCTTTGATTTGCTAAATTGTGCGTGCAATTTACTATTTTGTTTATTTGATTTGCTAAATTGTGCGCGCAATTTACTATTTCGTTTATTTGATTTGCTAAATTGTGCGCGCGATTTACTATTTCGTTCCTTTGATTTGCTAAATTGTGCGTGCAATTTACTATTTCGTTTATTTGATTTGCTAAATTGTGCGTGCAATTTACTATTTCGTTTATTTGATTTGCTAAATTGTGCGCGCGATTTACTATTTCGTTCCTTTGATTTGCTAAATTGTGTGCAAGATTTACTATTTCATTCCTTTGATTTGCTAAATTGTGTGCAAGATTTACTATTTCGTTCCTTTGATTTGCTAAATTGTGTGCAAGATTTACTATTTCGTTCCTTTGATTTGCTAAATTGTGTGCAAGATTTACTATTTCGTTTATTTGATTTGCTAAATTGTGCGTGCGATTTACTATTTCGTTTATTTGATTTGCTAAATTGTGCGCGCGATTTACTATTTCGTTCCTTTGATTTGCTAAATTGTGTGCAAGATTTACTATTTCGTTCCTTTGATTTGCTAAATTGTGTGCAAGATTTACTATTTCGTACCTTTGATTTGCTAAATTGTGTGCAAGATTTACTATTTCGTTTATTTGATTTGCTAAATTGTGCGCGCGATTTACTATTTCGTTTATTTGATTTGCTAAATTGTGTGCGCGATTTACTATTTCGTTACTTTGATTTGCAAAGTTGTGTGCATGATTTACTATTTCATTCATTTGTTTTGCTAAATTGTGCGCGCGATTTACTATTTCGTTAATTTGATTTGCTAAGTTGTGCTCAGGATTTACTATTTCATTCATTTGATTTGCTAAATTGTGCGCGCGATTTACTATTTCATTCATTTGATTTGCTAAATTGTGTGCGCGATTTACTATTTCGTTCCTTTGATTTGCTAAATTGTGGGCGCAATTTACTATTTCGTTAATTTGATTTGCTAAGTTGTGCTCAGGATTTACTATTTCATTCATTTGATTTGCTAAATTGTGTGCGCGATTTACTATTTCGTTCCTTTGATTTGCTAAATTGTGGGCGCAATTTACTATTTTGTTTATTTGATTTGCTAAATTGTGTGCGCGATTTACTATTTCGTTACTTTGATTTGCTAAGTTGTGCTCAGGATTTACTATTTCATTCATTTGATTTGCTAAATTGTGCGCGCGATTTACTATTTCATTCATTTGATTTGCTAAGTTGTGCTCAGGATTTACTATTTCGTTACTTTGATTTGCAAAGTTGTGTGCATGATTTACTATTTCATTCATTTGTTTTGCTAAATTGTGCGCGCGATTTACTATTTCGTTAATTTGATTTGCTAAGTTGTGCTCAGGATTTACTATTTCATTCATTTGATTTGCTAAGTTGTGCTCAGGATTTACTATTTCATTCATTTGTTTTGCTAAATTGTGCGCGCGATTTACTATTTCGTTAATTTGATTTGCTAAGTTGTGCTCAGGATTTACTATTTCATTCCTTCGATTTGCTAAATTGTGTGCGCGATTTACTATTTCGTTCCTTTGATTTGCTAAATTGTGGGCGCAATTTACTATTTTGTTTATTTGATTTGCTAAATTGTGTGCGCGATTTACTATTTCGTTACTTTGATTTGCTAAGTTGTGCTCAGGATTTACTATTTCATTCATTTGATTTGCTAAATTGTGCGCGCGATTTACTATTTCGTTAATTTGATTTGCTAAGTTGTGCTCAGGATTTACTATTTCATTCATTTGATTTGCTAAATTGTGCGCGCGATTTACTATTTCATTCATTTGATTTGCTAAGTTGTGCTCAGGATTTACTATTTCATTCATTTGATTTGCTAAATTGTGCGCGCGATTTACTATTTCATTCATTTGATTTGCTAAATTGTGCGCACAATTTACTATTTTGTTTATTTGATTTGCTAAATTGTGTGCGCGATTTACTATTTCGTTACTTTTATTTGCTAAATTGTGCGCGCAATTTACTATTTCGTTTATTTGATTTGCTAAATTGTGCGCGCGATTACTTAGACGACAATTTTTTTTCCTGCATGTCATGTGTGGGGCTCCGTACATTTATAATAAATACTGTAGAATTCAACAAAAAGAAAATTGAATTTCATGGTGACTTAAAGAATGTTTAAACATCTGTACTGGAAAACAAGACAAAAATTCTCAGAAAGAAAATAGAATAACAGCACATAATGCACATGACGACTGAAGAACAACTGCAGAGTTTGTTCACCTATAGTCTGGAACAAATGATATGCAGCCCCGCCCACAAACTCACCTTCGGCCATTTAGGGTTGAGGAGGCGGGCTTTGACCGCGTCGTCCAGGGCGGTCTGGTACTGGCCCAGTTTGAGGTGCGCGGCCGAGCGGTTGCTGTAGAGGATGCAGTTCTGTGGGTCGGCACGCAGAGCCTCGCCGTACAACTTCACGGCGGTCTGGAAGTCTCCCAGCTGGCAGGCTTCGTTGCTTTGCCGCACCTTCTCCATGAACTCTGCCTTGCTGAGGCCCGGGCCCTCGGCGGCTGCGTGAACGGCCCTGCCCAGCGCTCGTGGTCCAAACAGACCAAACTGACCAGAGAGAACACACATAAGAGCGATGCATTAGCGGATTCAGATCATTATGATTTTTGAAACAAGCTTTTTTTTTATGCAGCAAGACGGCTTTAAATGCCAATTAAATCCAGAAAAAAGTTTTCAACATTTCCTCAACTCAGCATATTAGAATGATTTCTGAAGGCTGGAGTAATGATATGCTTTGATCACAGGAAATGCTGTATATCCACAATGAAAACAGTTATTTGAAACTGTAATAATATTTCACAATTTTGCTGTTTTTAATGTATATTTTTAATCAAATAAAAGTGGCATTGGTGAGCAAAACAGACTTTTTTTTTTTTATCATTTTGAATGGTACTATATTCCAAAAATAGATTCATAAATTGAATCCACATTTATCTGTTCTGTTTTCAGCATGAACAACATTTAGCCAATCATAACAGGAGTAATTTGCATAAAGTCTTAAAGGTACAGCAGCAAAGACGACATGCTCGAGTAAAGGTGATAAACTGCTTTTGGTGCAGCTTGATTGACATTATAAGTGTTCTTGAGTGGGGAAAAAAAACAAAACATGACCCATTTAATTAAAAATGATGCTGACTCATGCTCAGTTCAGTTGTGCTTAACATGTAGCAAAGCAGATTTAGGGTTTTAGGATTATATTGGCAGGGTTAACCACAAAGCATTTGCAGAAGAAACCTTTCTTCTTAATCTCTTGAAAAAACAGGAACCCTTCCGAACGGCACTAAGAACAGAACGTTACAACAGCAAACGCTATGACACAAATACTAGATTAATACACATTTCAAAAATATGACTGATACGTCAATTTTTAATGACATATTGCTCCAAGATATTTATGTAAATGAGGAAAAAACCATGTTAGGACCCAAAACTGTCCTTACACATAATGAGCAAATGTAATCCAGCCACACTACCACTCATTTATTTGATCAAAAATAGCGAAAAAACACAGTAAAATTGTGAAATATTAAATATCCGTTTGCTATTTGAATATATTTTAAAATAGAATTTATTTCTGTGATGCAAAGCTGAATTTTCAGCATCATTACTCCAGTCGTCAGTGTCACATGACCCATCAGAGACCCTTCTGAAGAATATATTTATTCATTATATAGTGATTTATATTGATAAATGCTAAGCTGATTATAATTACATGTGCAAGAGAGACGTCTCGGGTGGGTGAGCACAGCAAAACATATTGATGAATGTCTAATTCAAATAACTGCAAAGAAGAAATCGACGGAAAATGGGTCAGAAAGGTTCATGGCATTGGCATGTTCATTATTATTTCAAAATAATATCATATATTCTGTTGTATTGTGTCTGCACATCATTGTTTTGGCTGCGAGGTCGATTCCTCGGGGAGAGACACACACCAGCGGCTCCTGCTGACTTTGGAGAATGCAGGAAATTTATGACTAGCCACCTAAGAGCTTCACATCTGGAGAATTCCCAAGAGCGACAAAAAACAGGGAGGGGATGGAGACGGAGAGAAAAAGCAAGAGAGAAAGTAAAACGGCAGGCACGGAAAGCGACTCCAGCCTGTAATCTCACACACAGGCCACACCCCTCGTCCCTTCTGCAGGAATTCTGGGATAGCGCAGCAGGATAATTACTTCCAGAGAGGCCAAAAGGAAGAGCCGGAGCACTAGAACGACATCGCGAGTGAAGGAGACGAACGAAAATGGACGGGAAGACACACGGTGCATCGGTGGGAGGGAGACCGAGTGAAAAACGAGAGAAACTGAATTTTAGACCGATTTACAACATTAAGAAGCAAAACAGATGAACGACAGAGAAAAAATCCCTCCATATCGGTGTCAGTGATTCTGAACTCCCTGAAACGCCTCCATTGTAGTCTTGAGTTTTCTTCACAATATTCCTCATTTAAATAATAATTCATATGCAGAATAAAGGGGCGGGGCCTGGTTGAGTTAGTTAGTAGAGAGTTGAAACTGGCGGTTATGGTAAGGGGCGGGACATTTCCCCAACACACTGCTCCAGCCGACCAATCAGAGCACACTGTGCTTTTCAGAAGGCGGGGCTTCATAGAGACAGGAACTAAACAGAGCGTTACTGACAGACTGGGAAGAGAGGAGCTGCAACAATGGAGAATATGAACATTCAAACATGAAAACCTGTTCTAGCAGAGCCCAAAAACAACATCACTTTGAAAATGTAATAAGTAATACGCTTCTTTTAGCAAAATCTAAGGCAGTATCACATCTATCCTTCATCCTATCCGTTGGAAAATTTCAATCCCAGAATGCCCTGCAATTAAGCTCAGTTAAAACATGAATTCGAGATGGCGAACACTGTTGGTGTTGATTACAAATTTCATTCAATACTGGAAAGTAATGATAAAATACCCAATACTGCATGTGCCGTGTATTTAACTAGAAGATTATGGCGTTAGCTTAGCAATAAAACCATAACACCTTAGAAATGACCATAGCAGCGACTTAAACACTAAAAAAGTTAAATAAATAATACAAATATATATGGGTGGGTTACTTTAAAAATGTATTTCACTACAGATTACAAAATACATGCTTTTAAAAGTCATTTGTAACGTATTTCGTTACATTACTCAAGTTTAGTGACTTCATCTAAATACTTTAGAATACTTTGGAATACTAATAAGTGTGAAACAAACACAAAAAAGGTCATTGTGAGTTTTTATCTCACAATTCTGACTTTTTCCCTCAGAATTGTGTGAAATAAAGTTGCAATTGTGAGTTATAAAGTCAGAATTATAAGATTAAAAACTTGCAATATTGAGAAAAGTCAAAAATATGAGATATAAACTCACAATATTGAGAAAAGTCAGAATTGCAAGTTTATATCTCCCAATTCTGACTTTATAACTTGCAATTGTGAGTTTAAATCTCACAATTCTGAGAAAAAGAAGTCAGAATTGTGAAACACAAACTCACAATTGTGAGGGAAAAAACAAACTGTTAGAAAAAGTCACAGTGACGAGTGAATTATACAATGACTCCCAAAACATGAAAACAGTCGTGGATCATCAGGTCATGACAGGACAGTTCAGTTGACCGTTGGGCAATTTATTTTATAAATTCAGTCATTTTGTCTTGTTCAGGACAGAACTAAATAAAAATAACAACATTTTTATGATCCTCTTAAAAGTATTAAAATGTTGATGAAACTTTCCTCTTTTTCAGACGGTCAGAGTCAGAGAATCACCAATCGCTGTTTAAATGACATTAAAACTCAAAGTAATCACTTTGGTAATCTAAAACACTTTTCAGATGGAACTGTAATCTGATTACCACCCATTTCAAATCAAACACAGTCACTCAAATTTCGTATTTTAAATGCGTAACTAAGTTACTTGTATTTCGTTACTCCCCAACCCTGGATATATATATATATATATATATACACACACACACACATTTATTATTTTTATTATTATTGCTTTAAAATAGTCACACAGTGACACCGCGACCCAGAAAACCTTCAACATTAAACACATTTGTTTTGAACATTTAGTTCCCTGGAGTGTTTTGAACATGTCCAATTGTTTTGAAGTTTCAGGAAGGTTCAAAATCTCCATCCATCCCATCCAGGGCTAGACACAGATAACAGTGTTCGGCGTATTTATGTTGGCCGCTGTCTATATGGGCAGATAATGACAGCCTTGGTGGAGGTAATTCTGAACAGACAAATCTGGCCGCACCAGCGCAGAGATGGAGCCGGTGGTCATCTTCATCTTCAGCTGAGACAACAGACCTCACAATGTCGATCAGCACGAGAACACGTAACATATGGAACGCATGTACAACTCCAACTTCATTCATCGGGCCAAAAATAACAGCAGTAAACTGACCACACACGTAATAATGGACACGCTGAATGTAGTCATGCTCAGTGATCTCTGGACACGGACTAATTCCATTAGTGTCTCGAATGATTTGATTGATTATCTTCGAGAATATCAAGACGGCACCAAAATCTGAGTTCACGTTGGCCACAACCCAAACCTGAACTGTCAAATAGCCACCTTGAAGGTCCATTCCTCATGAATACACCACTATTGAGTGAACTTTAAAAAAAAAACATAATAGTTAAGCTGCAAAAATGTCTTATTTTAAACTTTCTGACACAAAACAAATACAAAACCACATGACCTCGCACATTTACACTTCAGTGATGCCTATTTGGTGTTCAAAAAACCCCCGAACTCTACCCAAATATTAAGAAGATCGATGTAGTTATTTAATAAAGTGTTATTAATTATTTACACTACTATTCAAAAGTAAGATTTGTTGTGTGTTTTTTGACAGAAGTCTCTTCTGCTCACCAAGACACCAATATTATTATATGTTTTCTATTTGAAAATATTAAAAAAAAAATAAAATCTATTCAGTGTCACATGATCCTTCAGAAATCATTCTGATATGATGATTTGAAGCTCAAGAAACATTTATGATTATTATTAATGCTGAAAACAGTTCATATTTTTGTGGAAACTGTGATACAATTTTTTCATACAATTTTTTTAAGCATTCTTTGTTGAATAGAAAGTTCAAATATTTGAAATATAAATCTTTTGAAACATTATAAATGTTGTAAATTTAATATAATATAATCCTTGCTTAGGGATGCACCAATAGGAACATTTTCATCCGATACGATAACCGATAATTCTTTATATTTGAAAATCTAAATCACATTTTTATAGAATTTCTAAGAGCCACTTCACTGTATTTTCCTTTTTGATGTGATTTTCAATCATATTTCAAGCAATTCAAAACCATCATGGCAGAAAGTGTGTATCTGAAGTGTCTCCGCTGAAGGAAGTGATCCATTATTTATCGGTTTTAATATTTTCTTATTGCGTAATCCACTCTTCAGATTTCTGTTCTGGGAATGTATGCAAATTAATTAAAGGCACAATATGTAATTTTTTATTTTATTTTAAAATATCCAAAAATCACTTGTACAGTGGCATATATTTCGTTCAGCTACGTACTTACATTGTCCTAAATGTTTCCAAGAATTTGGAAATTCAGAGAAATATTTTCTTAAAAATCAACATAAATCCGCCGATACTGAAGAAAAAATCTGTAATCCTAAACTTATCAGTAGAAAAAACATGACATTATTATGCAATCGTTTAAGACATTTGTCCGTTCTCTTTTCTCACCCTAACCCCAATGAACCATTTTTTCCAAGAGAGTCGTGGAGTCGCACACTAGCTGAGAAAATGCTTCGTGCTTTTTCCAGCTTTCCCCAGCTTTTTTTTTGTCTACTGATAATGTGTACGAGCTGTTGTTTTAAATGAATTAAAACAAAATGAATGAATTAAAACTAAATCCATAAAATAATCCCACAATAGAACCCCTAAAAGGTTCTATATGAACCTTTAATGTTCTGTTTAGAACCTTTTCTTACACCATTCCAAAGTTTAGGATTACAGATTTTTTCTTCGGTATCGGCGGATTTATGTTGATTTTTAAGAAAATATTTCTCTGAATTTCCAAATTCTTGGAAACATTTAGGACAATGTAAGCACGTAGCTGAACGAAATATATACTACTGTACAAGTGATTTTTGGATATTTTAAAATGAAAAAAAATTACATATTGTGCCTTTAATTAATTTGCATACATTCCCAGAACAGAAATCTGAAGAGTGGATTAAGACCTTTTCGAAATAATCAGAAGAGAACGATAATACAGCATCCTTAACAATGATGTTCTCGCCCTAATGATCAATTAATCGAAATCCGCTCTCTGTTCACCGTCATAAACACTGGAGAAATGGACATGAGGGACAACGCTTTACAAACATGGCGATGCCATGGTGTGCTTTTGTTATGAACAGCACAGGGTCGGCCAGAGGACGCCGGACAGTCCAAGCGTGATGTAAAAATTGATTCGGCTAAAATATATAAAGGTTGTTTCCCCTCCTGCCGTGATCACTGCTCACAGCTGAGCGGATGATTGAACTCAAACTACTAATAACACTCGAGGCTAAAAGACCAGCATGAAACAAGACCTTTAACCTGTCTGTAGCCAGAGCTGGGGAGTAACGAAATACAAGTCACTTAGTCACGTATTTAAAATACAAAATTTGAGTGACTGTGTTTCATTTTAAATGGGTGGTAATCAGATTACAGTTCCATCTGAAAAGTGTTTTAGATTACCAGAGTGATTACTTTGAGTTTTAATGTCATTTAAACAGCGATTGGTGATTCTCTGACTCTGACCGTCGTTTCATGTTTTCCACTGTTTTCATGTTTTGGGAGTCGTTTTATAATTCACTCGTCACTGTGACTTTTTCTCACTATTTGTTTTTTTCCCTCACAATTGTGAGTTTGTGTTTCACAATTCTGACTTTTTCTCAGAATTGCGAGATTTAAACTCACAATTGCAAGTTATAAAGTCAGAATTGGGAGATAAAAACTTGCAATACTGACTTTTTTCTTGCAATTGTGAATTTAGTATGTGAGTTTATATCTCATAATTCTGACTTTTCTCAATATTGTGAGTTTATATCTCATAATTCTGACTTTTCTCAATATTGTGAGTTTATATCTCATAATTCTGACTTTTCTTAATATTGTGAGTTTATATCTCATAATTCTGACTTTTCTCAATATTGTGAGTTTATATCTCATAATTCTGACTTTTCTCAATATTGTGAGTTTATATCTCATAATTCTGACTTTTCTTAATATTGTGAGTTTATATCTCATAATTCTGACTTTTCTTAATATTGTGAGTTTATATCTCATAATTCTGACTTTTCTTAATATTGTGAGTTTATATCTCATAATTTTGACTTTTCTCAATATTGTGAGTTTATATCTCATAATTCTGACTTTTCTCAATATTGTGAGTTTATATCTCATAATTCTGACTTTTCTCAATATTGTGAGTTTATATCTCATAATTCTGACTTTTCTTAATATTGTGAGTTTATATCTCATAATTCTGACTTTTCTTAATATTGTGAGTTTATATCTCATAATTTTGACTTTTCTCAATATTGTGAGTTTATATCTCATAATTCTGACTTTTCTCAATATTGTGAGTTTATATCTCATAATTCTGACTTTTCTCAATATTGTGAGTTTATATCTCATAATTCTGACTTTTCTCAATATTGTGAGTTTATATCTCATAATTCTGACTTTTCTCAATATTGTGAGTTTATATCTCATAATTCTGACTTTTCTTAATATTGTGAGTTTATATCTCATAATTCTGACTTTTCTTAATATTGTGAGTTTATATCTCATAATTTTGACTTTTCTCAATATTGTGAGTTTATATCTCATAATTCTGACTTTTCTCAATATTGTGAGTTTATTTCTCATAATTCTGACTTTTCTCAATATTGTGAGTTTATTTCTCATAATTCTGACTTTTCTCAATATTTTCAGTTTATATCTCATAATTCTGACTTTTCTCAATATTGTGAGTTTATATCTCATAATTTTGACTTTTCTCAATATTGTGAGTTTATTTCTCATAATTCTGACTTTTCTCAATATTTTCAGTTTATATCTCATAATTCTGACTTTTCTCAATATTGTGAGTTTATATCTCATAATTCTGACTTTTCTCAATATTGTGAGTTTATATCTCATAATTCTGACTTTTCTCAATATTGTGAGTTTATATCTCATAATTCTGACTTTTCTCAATATTGTGAGTTTATATCTCATAATTTTGACTTTTCTTAATATTGTGAGTTTATTTCTCATAATTCTGACTTTTCTCAATATTTTCAGTTTATATCTCATAATTCTGACTTTTCTCAATATTGTGAGTTTATTTCTCATAATTCTGACTTTTCTCAATATTTTCAGTTTATATCTCATAATTCTGACTTTTCTCAATATTGTGAGTTTATATCTCATAATTCTGACTTTTCTCAATATTGTGAGTTTATATCTCATAATTCTGACTTTTCTCAATATTGTCAGTTTATATCTCATAATTATGACTTTTCTCAATATTGTCAGTTTATATCTCATAATTCTGACTTTTCTTAATATTGTGAGTTTATATCTCATAATTTTGACTTTTCTCAATATTGTGAGTTTATATCTCATAATTCTGACTTTTCTCAATATTGTCAGTTTATATCTCATAATTATGACTTTTCTCAATATTGTGAGTTTATATCTCATAATTCTGACTTTTCTCAATATTGTGAGTTTATATCTCATAATTCTGACTTTTCTCAATATTGTCAGTTTATATCTCATAATTATGACTTTTCTCAATATTGTCAGTTTATATCTCATAATTCTGACTTTTCTTAATATTGTGAGTTTATATCTCATAATTCTGACTTTTCTCAATATTGTCAGTTTATATCTCATAATTATGACTTTTCTCAATATTGTGAGTTTATATCTCATAATTCGGACTTTTCTCAATATTGTGAGTTTATATCTCATAATTCTGACTTTATAACTCACAATTGCAACTTTCTATCACACAATTCTGATGGAAAAAGTCAGAATTGTGAGATAAAAACTCTCAATGATCTTTTTTGTGTTTGTTCCACACTTATTAGTATTCCAAAGTATTCTAAAGTATTTCGATTAAGTGACTAAACTTGAGTAATGTAACGAGATACGTTACAAATGACTTTTTAAAGCATGTATTTTGTAATCTGTAGTGAAATACATTTGTAAAGTAACCCACCCAGCCCTGTCTGTAGCCAACATGAATTTACTCTTTTGATTTTGGTGATCTGTTGTGGTCAGATTGACCCAGTAGTTTGACACACCAAACAAAGTTGATCCCTGTGTCTCGCTGCTTCCACGTCTGTCTGATCCCACCCTCCGTCTCGAGCAGGTCAGGGGGCTGAGGCGCATTCCTGGGAAAATGAAAACAAGCCTCTCCTCTGGCAGGCATCAGGCAGCCGGTGGAGAAGTCGATGCCCGCTCAGAAGGGCCCGCGGGGCGTAGACCCGAATTTACACTATCTGCCTGTCCAACAGCTGTCTTCAGCCTTCTCCTCTGTCCATCTGAACATCTCACGAACATCTAAAGACTGACCCCAGAACAGTCGAACACAGTAGTGCCAAATGGACACTTAACTAGCTTAACCAGCCAGATATCCTTGTTCAACCAAGCTAGAACAGCATTAAACCTCATGGGATGCAGGTCTGTTCTGATTGGTCCAAATAGTGAATGCAAATGATGAACCAAAACCGCATAGTAGGACAGCAAAGCTTTTAAACTGACCAATCCAATTAAACTCTACAGTAGAGCTGCAATGAAAGAAAATACACATTTAACTTTCTTTTATTACACCATCAATTTTCACGTGTAATTTCGATTACAAAACATAAAATGAGTCTTATTTCCTACACTACAGCACATTACAGATCTATTCCTGAATATCTTCTGAAGGTTTTTACAGAGGGGTAAATCAGCCATGTGAATCATATAACATTTCATTCCTCTTTGGTTTCTGACTGTTGACAGCATTTTCTCATATCTGGAGCGATGAAAGGAGATTTTACGCCAATGTCAATAAAAAGAAACAAGAATTTTCAACCAGGCGTAATCCACTCTTCAGATTTCTGTTCTGGGAATGTATGCAAATTAATTAAAGGCACAATATGTAATTTTTTATATTAAAATATCCAAAAACCACTTGTACAGTGGCATATATTCCGTTCAGCTATGTACTTACATTGTCCTAAATGCTTCCAAGAATTGTTTTAAATAGTGCCCGTCTCTCTCTTATCACTTGCCGCCTGACAATGACGTAATATCTCCGTTATCCCTTCTGTACTGCACTGTAACCATGGCAACAGACGCGGACAGCTGCGTAAAGCTGCGCTGTTGTTGTTTCGTTCACACATCATGGACCGTGGCAAGCAAACTTTGGGACAAAAGGAGAAATAAAACGAGGATCAATGTCGGCGTGGCGTTTCCGTGATGGCGACAAACTTCGACGGCGCTCTTGCACGCTATTAGACGAGGTAAGCAAATGTAGGCAACATAAGACTGTTATAAAGCTCAACACGACGAAGTGTTAGAATATCATCGGTATGATAATCTAATGTTGATCTAGCGTACTGTTAAATCTCATATAGTCAACAAACTAATACTAAACATTACAACTTTCCACACACTCAAACACAGTTTAGTATGATAGTGTGACGTTAGAAAGTGAAACAGCGCTGCGTTACCTCACAGTTTTAACTCATCACAAAAACTGACCTGTATGAGGAGTATTTCAGCACTTGTGAGTAGTTCGGTAGAATGAAACGTCCTCGTTTCTTTATATCGCGTGCGACACTGATATCCGTCTCTCATTAGGTAATCGCGCCCGTGACTCTCGGCCCCGCCCTCCTTCACACCACAGTCATGTTAAAAACGTGCATTCACTCATCCATAAACAATATTAGATCCATCGGCATGACGACAAGTTCCATGATTCAATGCTCATTCACTGCGTCATCGAGTTTAGTGACCCCTAGTGGCGAAAAATACAGACTGTGCCTTTAATTAGACAATTAAACGTAACATTTCAGAAAACTGTAATAGAAAATAAGGATATCTTTATTATTTTTTTCTTTATTCACCTGTAGTGTCTTGTCTTGGCGACATCGTTGTTTATATGTGTGCGAGGTAACGCTATATTTTACTGAGTCATTGTTGCATGTACTTACTATAGTAATAACTATAAATTATGAATAATTACATGCAAATAACCATAAAAAAAAAACCCTAATTCTAAGTACATGTACACAGTAAAAACCCCAGAGTTAAATCAACTCTGCTCAGATAACATTTGGTCCCTCTCTGAATAGTGTTAAAGTAACACTGAAGCAGAGTTGAAGTTAATGAGATAATTAAGCGATTCATTAAGTGATGATTGAACATTAATGATGAACACCTGCTGTTAACAAGCAGAATCACTGAAGAATAGAGAAACACAAGAACTACAACTGACTTCAGCCACAGTCTTAGATGAAATCAACTGAAGATAAGAGACATTCAATCTCTGAAGAGTGTGACTTTAACACTATTTAGAGCGGGACCAAATGTTATCTGAGCAGAGTTGATTTAACTCTGGGGTTTTTACTGTGTAGTTACTTAATATATACTCATTACTTAAATGCACAAAGAGTAACAGTGTACGGTAAGCTTTATTAATATTGCACTGGCCCATGTAACATCTGAGTCCTGAAGAAAAACCTGTTAAGAAGCAACGGTCTTTCACCTCAGTTTCAACAAAGCGATGTCTATATGAGGCAGGCGGGAGAAAAGTTGATCTCTCTGCTGATGGTTGCCAATTAATTACTACTACTAAATATTTCATTCAAGATGATTTTTTACTTCCGCCCCAAAAACACAAGAAGTCTTTGTGACCATCTGCTGAAACACCCCCCTTGACTGATTCAGATGGAAATTTTCTCTGCATTCTCCCCAGTCTGGGTTCAAAGAAAACACAGGTGCACCCACCAACATCTGGTGAGGCTGAAAACACCACCAAACATGTCATGGTCTGCTGGGAACGACCACGGCGGAGGTTGCGTGGATGACAACGTGATGTAACTTTCGTCAAAATCTCGTCTGGTTTTCATCCTCTGCTATCTGAACACCATCCAGTATTATTAGAGTCGCTAACATTACGTGACATGACAATTAACCCTTCGCCGGCGGTTTGGTTTGATTGACAGGCGATCTGACCAATCATAATCCTCCGTTTTTGTCCGTCAAAGCGGTCAGGGGAGTCAGTAGATGAACGTTGGTGAACTTGAATCACGTCTTGAAACAACATTCCTTCTGATGTTCATTCATGTTTATTTGATGCTATAAATGAACTAGTATGAAGAGATGATCGAGGAGCTCCAGCGATCTGTCACCACACATTAAACACACACTAGACGCCATTTAGTGTTTAAAAAAATCACACTATTTTAAATATGAAACTGTTTCATACGGTGTCAGTGTCCTCTTTGCTTTGATGTATTTGATCTTGATGTGTGGCGTGAGAGCGCATGGCTTGTCGGACATAGCAACAGTAACTAAAGGGGGCGGGGCTTTGCGAATTGACTTCCTTCATCTGGATAAACATTTTAATTTAAAAAAGTTTGAGACCTTAAAGCAAATAAATAAAGCAACATGAGGCATTAAGCCCTCTTTTTTTTTTTTGATGTGAGTATATTTGAATTTGTCCACTATATGCAAAATCTTTCACTCTATAAATTCTAATAAATGACTATAAATTCTTTACAATGCAACTATACGTATTTCTCGTACTGTAAAATATTATTAGAAGCACTAAATCAATGAAATTGCAATAAGTGAAGAATCTTGCATCTTGCAAAGCAATATATTATAATATATAACAATATATTATCTCACTTGTAAGTCGCTTTGGATAAAAGCGTCTGCTAAATGACTAAATATATGTGCACAATAGCTAAAAAAAGTAAAACGACAACAGCAACAGATGCACAAATTAAAGAGTAAATCAATAACAGTAACTTCATAATTTACTCAAACTCCCTTTAGTTCACATTGCAATGCATGCTCGGAGCTCATAAACATTGTTTTTTTTTTGCATTATTGTTCAATATGAAAGTGTTTGTACAACTTGTTGCTCAAAAATATTGTTCATCATAGCAGTTGTCTTTAGATTCACATAGATTTCTGTTCTACAGTCCCTGAGACGGGATAAAAAGTTGTTTTTTGACAGGGAAGTGGTCACAGTGGATGATTGATTTGCCACTTTTATCCACAACAACTTACAGTGGATTTGAAGTAAATTCTTTCTTGAACACACGCCGGGCTTGAACCTACAACCTTTGGGTTACCAGCCCAGATGTCACCATTCATCACAATGATTATTGACTGAAATTCACTATTGACTAATTGACCTATTGACCGGGGTAGTCGTGGCCTAGTGGTGAGGGAGTCGGGCTTGTAATCTGAAGGTTGCAGGTTCGATTCCCACACCGGCAGGAATTGAATGTGAGGAGTGTGAATGAACAGCACTCGCTCCACCTTCGATACCATGACTAAAGTGCCCTTGAGCAAGACACCTAACCCCTAACTGCTCCCCTTGTAAGTTTTTTTTTTTGGATAAAAGCGTCTGCTAAATGACTAAATATATGTGCACAATAGCTAAAAAAAGTAAAACGACAACAGCAACAGATGCACAAATTAAAGAGTAAATCAATAACAGTAACTTCATAATTTACTCAAACTCCCTTTGGTTCACATTGCAATGCATGCTCGGAGCTCATAAACATTGTTTTTTTTTTGCATTATTGTTCAATATGAAAGTGTTTGTACAACTTGTTGCTCAAAAATATTGTTCATCATAGCAGTTGTCTTTAGATTCACATAGATTTCTGTTCTACAGTCCCTGAGACGGGATAAAAAGTTGTTTTTTTGACAGGGAAGTGGTCACAGATGATTGATTTGCCACTTTTATCCACAACAACTTACAGTGAATTTGAAGTAAATTCTTTCTTGAACACACGCCGGGCTTGAACCTACAACCTTTGGGTTACCAGCCCAGATGTCACCATTCATCACAATGATTATTGACTGAAATTCACTATTGACTAATTGACCTATTGACCGGGGTAGTCGTGGCCTAGTGGTGAGGGAGTCGGGCTTGTAATCTGAAGGTTGCAGGTTCGATTCCCACACCGGCAGGAATTGAATGTGAGGAGTGTGAATGAACAGCACTCGCTCCACCTTCGATACCATGACTAAAGTGCCCTTGAGCAAGACACCTAACCCCTAACTGCTCCCCTTGTAAGTTTTTTTTTTTGGATAAAAGCGTCTGCTAAATGACTAAATATATGTGCACAATAGCTAAAAAAAGTAAAACGACAACAGCAACAGATGCACAAATTAAAGAGTAAATCAATAACAGTAACTTCATAATTTACTCAAACTCCCTTTGGTTCACATTGCAATGCATGCTCGGAGCTCATAAACATTGTTTTTTTTTTGCATTATTGTTCAATATGAAAGTGTTTGTACAACTTGTTGCTCAAAAATATTGTTCATCATAGCAGTTGTCTTTAGATTCACATAGATTTCTGTTCTACAGTCCCTGAGACGGGATAAAAAGTTGTTTTTTGACAGGGAAGTGGTCACAGTGGATGATTGATTTGCCACTTTTATCCACAACAACTTACAGTGGATTTGAAGTAAATTCTTTCTTGAACACACGCCGGGCTTGAACCTACAACCTTTGGGTTACCAGCCCAGATGTCACCATTCATCACAATGATTATTGACTGAAATTCACTATTGACTAATTGACCTATTGACCGGGGTAGTCGTGGCCTAGTGGTGAGGGAGTCGGGCTTGTAATCTGAAGGTTGCAGGTTCGATTCCCACACCGGCAGGAATTGAATGTGAGGAGTGTGAATGAACAGCACTCGCTCCACCTTCGATACCATGACTAAAGTGCCCTTGAGCAAGACACCTAACCCCTAACTGCTCCCCTTGTAAGTTTTTTTTTTTGGATAAAAGCGTCTGCTAAATGACTAAATATATGTGCACAATAGCTAAAAAAAGTAAAACGACAACAGCAACAGATGCACAAATTAAAGAGTAAATCAATAACAGTAACTTCATAATTTACTCAAACTCCCTTTGGTTCACATTGCAATGCATGCTCGGAGCTCATAAACATTGTTTTTTTTTTTGCATTATTGTTCAATATGAAAGTGTTTGTACAACTTGTTGCTCAAAAATATTGTTCATCATAGCAGTTGTCTTTAGATTCACATAGATTTCTGTTCTACAGTCCCTGAGACGGGATAAAAAGTTGTTTTTTGACAGGGAAGTGGTCACAGATGATTGATTTGCCACTTTTATCCACAACAACTTACAGTGAATTTGAAGTAAATTCTTTCTTGAACACACGCCGGGCTTGAACCTACAACCTTTGGGTTACCAGCCCAGATGTCACCATTCATCACAATGATTATTGACTGAAATTCACTATTGACTAATTGACCTATTGACCGGGGTAGTCGTGGCCTAGTGGTGAGGGAGTCGGGCTTGTAATCTGAAGGTTGCAGGTTCGATTCCCACACCGGCAGGAATTGAATGTGAGGAGTATGAATGAACAGCACTCGCTCCACCTTCGATACCATGACTAAAGTGCCCTTGAGCAAGACACCTAACCCCTAACTGCTCCCCTTGTAAGTTTTTTTTTTTGGATAAAAGCGTCTGCTAAATGACTAAATATATGTGCACAATAGCTAAAAAAAGTAAAACGACAACAGCAACAGATGCACAAATTAAAGAGTAAATCAATAACAGTAACTTCATAATTTACTCAAACTCCCTTTGGTTCACATTGCAATGCATGCTCGGAGCTCATAAACATTGTTTTTTTTTTGCATTATTGTTCAATATGAAAGTGTTTGTACAACTTGTTGCTCAAAAATATTGTTCATCATAGCAGTTGTCTTTAGATTCACATAGATTTCTGTTCTACAGTCCCTGAGACGGGATAAAAAGTTGTTTTTTGACAGGGAAGTGGTCACAGATGATTGATTTGCCACTTTTATCCACAACAACTTACAGTGGATTTGAAGTAAATTCTTTCTTGAACACACGCCGGGCTTGAACCTACAACCTTTGGGTTACCAGCCCAGATGTTACCATTCATCACAATGATAATTCACTATTGACTTATTGACCTATTGACTGGGGTAGTCATGGCCTAGTTGTCCTTGAGGGAGTTGGGCTTGTAATCTGAAGGTTGCAGGTTCGATTCCCACGCCGGCAGGAATTGAAGGTGGGGATTGTGAATGAACAGCACTCTCTCCACCTTCAATACCATGACTAAAGTGCCCTAGAGCAAGACACCTAACCCCTAATTGCTCCCCTTGTAAGTCGCTTTGTATAAAAGCATCTGCTAAATGATAAAATGAAAATGACTGCAACTTTTGATCTCCTTCAGTTTGAAATGAACCGGCATTATGAAAGTGCTAAGTCTTCTTTGCAGCCCAGTCCAAGTTTAACTCAAAAAATACTCTGTCCATAAAACCAATGCACACTCAGTAGCAGCAACAACAATGACATGTTACTCCATCACAATGTAACGTTACATAATAACCCTCCAGATGTAAAAAGAGTGCTGGAAAGAATCTAACACACTGATTCTCATGTCAAATTTGACTGTTTTTAGTAGTAGCCTATGTGGCTTTGCTACTGCACTGTGTGGCACGCCAACAGGAAAGCCAGTCTTGATGAAAATACACCGCAATGATAAATCCATTGTTACACAACACAATCAAGTCTCACATTTCACACTAGTTGTGCGTTTATTTACCTTTTCGCGTCTTGTTCCTTGTTTCTCCATCCTGTCCTACTTTCGTATCCAACTGTTTCAAACTTTCATCCCATGATACTTCACACGAGCCGAATCCATGAGAAAAAGCCTCCAAACCGTTTTCAGATTCAGATTGTGTGTTGATGCGCAAATCGGTTCATGCACAGCGCTCGCAGAAACGCTCAGAAAACAGTTATTCCAGAGGAAAGTTCGCCATGTTTTTCTTCTCTCTCTCTCTCTCTCTCTCTCTCTCCTCCCGGTAGAGGCGGTTCAGATGGTTTCAGTAGTTCAGGGCTTCAGTTACTATTTATGACATCAGACGGGAGTTGAGTTACCTAGCGAGACTAGTCAGGCATCTTTGAGTCCAAATATTTTCGGACTATGACTATGTTTTCTAACTGGAAACACTGACTGACCAAGACAAACTGTTTGCTATCGCGTATCTATAGTTAAAAATGCCCTTAATATAGATTGCGGACTATTATGTACTTTTATTTACAAAAATACTGTTTCCATGGTGCATCAAGTTCTTTGAATCCCTACCGTGGTACTGAATTAAAAAGATATAGAGTCTAGATGTACCATATTCAGTACTTATTCAACAAACAAACAAATAAAATGAACATGATGATACCTCTTGATTAAAAAACACTCGGACTCAAGTCGTTTTTTGTTTATTAAAGTTAATTTACATGTTATTTACAAACGTACATACATTTTCACATATAGTGCAAATATTAGGTAGTAAAGTCCATTAAATTCTTAAGAGTGGTGAGATTTCGGCGCATGCGCGATTGCATGCCGCTCTGCCTGAGGAGAATAAGCGGGAATTGCGCATCTATAGTTAAAAATGCCGTTAATATAGATTGCGGACTATGTACTTTTATTTACAAAAATACTGTTACCATGGTGCATCAAGTTCTTTGAATGCCTACCGTGGTACTGAATTAAAAAGATATAGAGCCTAGATGTACCATATTCAGTACTTATTCAACAAACAAACAAATAAAATGAACATGATACCTCTTGATTAAAAAACACTCGGACTCAAGTCGTTTTTTGTTTATTAAAGTTAATTTACATGTTATTTACAAACGTACATACATTTAATTCACATATAGTGCAAATATTAGGTAGTAAAGTCCAAACCATTACATTCTTAAGAGTGGTGAGATTTCGGCGCATGCGCGATTGCATGCCGCTCTGCCTGAGGAGAATAAGCGGGAATTGCGCATCTAAATGCCGTTAATAAAGATTGCGGACTATTATGTACTTTTATTTACAAAAATATTCATACCATGGTGCGTCAAATGGCAGTACCAGTTCTTTTCCTACCGTGGTACTGAATTAATAACATATAGCCCAGATGTTGAGTACTTATTCAACAAACAAACAATAAATAAAATGAACATGATGATCAAAGTACCTCTTGATTTAAAAAAAAAAAAAACACTAGGACTCAAGTAGTTTTTTCTTTATTAAAGTTCATTTACATGCTATTTACAAATGTATATACATTTGCAACAATCGCTTGTTGCATTAATTCACATATAGTGCAAATATTAGGTAGAAGAGTCCATCGTAACCCATTCAATTCTTAAGAGTGGTGACATTCCAGCGCATGCGCAATGGCATACCGCTCCACCTGAGGAGAATGAGCGGGAATTGCGCCTCAGGAGAAAAATATAACGGAAAACAGATTTTGAGGTATGAAAATGATTTTGGGATATCCAAAACTGCTGTATAAAGTCTTCATGGGTTTGAATTCCAACTTATATCTTGTTTATCTCTGGATTGTGGAAATTCAACTTGAACGAAAGATAGCTCCTCGATCTTAGCAATGGCTGTGAGGTTGTGGCCCTAAAAATGTCATGAATAAAAATTGTATGACTTATAGCATTATTTCATTGCTAAAGTATGTGGCTGAATATCCATTTCAAATGACTACAATGTAGAGAGATTCCATAATTTTGCTTTAAATGCACATAATTCCTTTGCAGCAAACGTAAAAGTAACACTCTGACCTATTTTATAATGCTAAACAACTGCTACAACCCTGTGTTTCTCGATATAAATATATCCAATGTACTATTTTAGTACACATTCTTCATACCAAATGTAGATTTTTTTGCAGGTTGTGAGTTGAGAAGAAAAACGCTTCCCCCTTGCACATAATCTCTGTACATTTATATTTCTATTGTTCAAGTTTTTTGCAGCTTTGTTGAGTTAAAATGGTCTTTATGACAGTGTTCTTTCAGGAACTCGAGGTCTCTGCAGTTTAGTGTGCATCCTGATGCATTTCTTGTACAATCTGACTGGAGAGTCTTTTCTCTTGGAGCGCTTGAGGTTCATCCTCTTGAGTTTGCGCTTGAAGTCCACTAGATGTCGTCCACCTGCCGTGTCTTTCCTCCAGTGTTGGACGAGCTGTGCTTCTGGTGGATGGGTTGAGCAACTAAACAAAAGAGACACCACAAAGATTGGTTTTGTTTAATGGTTTCCACTTATTAACTGTCCATTCTTTGCATTACATTACTCTTTGTTCAGTAGACATTCTCATTCACAGCACCGTCCACCATATATTTGCTTTAAAGGGGTAGTTAACCCAAAAATTACAATTCTGTCATCATTTATTCACTCTCGAGTTGTTCCAAACCAAACCTGTATGAATTTCCGTCTTGTGCTCAACACAAAAGAAGACGTTTGAAGAATACGAGGTGATGCCTCCCATTGATTACCCAAAAAACTCAACGGTTTGGTGACAGACCTTCTTCAGAATATCTTCTTTTGTGTTCAGCACAAGACAAAAATCCATACAGGTTTGGAACAACTTGAGGGTGAGTGAATGGTAACAGAATTTTTTCTGCCCACATATTTAGCCATAACGTCCGAACCAACCTTTTTCCATTGAGACAGTTCTCAGACTGTGGTAGGGTGAAACAGGATTGTGACACGAAGTCCATCAAGAGGGAATGCACAGGGTCAGTTTCATCCAGCTCTTTGGACAAGATCTTTTGGACGAGCCTGTGGAAGAACGCGACATATATCAGTAGGTATTCAAGAAAAATCAGGTTCAGAAAACAGCCTAAACGTTCTGCTGCCAGAGAATGATTAGTCAGCTAGTCGTGCATTGTATTTTTAAAAATTGGTATGGGTTGTGTTGGATATGTGCATTTACCTGGCAGTACAGTTACAGTGATAAAGGGTTCTCAGGTCAGGGTTTCGTAGACCGAATTTCTCTTGTAAAGCAGGGATCTGTAGATGGCATGAATCCAAGTCCCTGTAGAGGCCGCACATCTCGAACTTGCCTATAAAACCAGAAAACGATGTTTTTCTTTGAAGATTCTGAGAACTTGGTTGATTTACAGCAGATCTAATAGAAGTCGTATTTATTAGTTCACCTTGATGTTGTCTGTCTGGTTTATTTTGGGGGATTGTTGTCTTTGGTGCGTATGTTGGGACTACGGAAGCTTCAGATTTCCGGGACAGCAGTGTTGTAACAGATGGCCACGGTGGTGATGTCGAATCTGGACTCGGCTCTTCAGTGCCGCTCCTGGAATCTTTGGATCGTGTGAAAAGCGATTCTTCCGTGTTTTTCGTGACCTGGTTTTGTCCTAAAGTGATTGCTTGATGGAAACTCATTTCCAGAGTCTCCATGTCTTGTTCAGGGAGTGTGTCGGTGTAGTTTGCTGCATCTTTGACCACGGCGTATTGGGCAAGTTCTGAATTTACACACCTGCCGATGAGGGGCGGGAAAAAAACAAGGTTCTGTTACTGTGTAACATTACGTGCTCGGAGATTATGTACAAATGACGCTAAAGTGCCAAGTTTTCCCAAGTGATCCATTTCCAAAGTTCAAGCAAGGATTTTGCTTGGTTTGGGTCTGCCAGTAAAAGGTTTTAAACACTTTGGATTTTGGCCTACATTTAAAATTCTGTCATTATTCACTAAACCACATTTAATTGAAAACCCATATGAGCAAGTTTTTATTTTTAAATTTTTTAAGAAATTAATACTTTTATTTAAGGCTGTCATGATTCATTGATTCAAGTACTCGATTTAAAAAAAATCCTGGATTTCCATTTACTTGTGTCGATTAATCGGCAAAATACTGGAAGTGGCGTATTACATCAACGAAAATCCATGAAACTTTTCTCAATATTGTGAGTTTATATCTCATAATTCTGACTTTACAACTCGCAATTTCAACTTTATTTCACACAATTCTCAGGGAAAAAGTCAGAATTGTGAGATAAAAACTCTCAATGACCTTTTTTGTGTTTGTTCCACACTTATTAGTGTTCCAAAGTATTCTAAAGTATTAAGATTAAGTGACTAAACTTGAGTAATGTGACGAAATACGTTACAAATGACTTTTTAAAGCATGTATTTTGTAATCTATAGTGAAATACATTTTAAAAGTAACCCACCCAGCCCTGATAATCGATGTATTGTCCCAGGCCTTTTATATATGTATTTTAAGCAATTTAAAAGGCTATAGTTCATTTAGGCAAAAAAAAAAAGAGGGTAAAAAAATCTGATTACTCGATTAATCGTCAAATTAATCAACTGATTACTCAATTACTAAAATTATCATCAGTGACAGCCCTACCTTTATTCAGCAAGGATGCATTAAATTGTGACAGCAGAGGCATTTATAGTGTTACAAAGGATTTATACTTCAAATAAATGCTGTTCTTTTAAAAAAAATTATGATTTGAATCAAAGAATGATTTCTGAAAGATCATGTGACACTGAAGACTGGAGTAATGATGCTGAAAATTCAGCTTTGCATCACAGAGATTACGAACATTTTAAAATATATCTGTAGTACCGGCCCCAAACTTTTTAACCGTAGTGTACAAACAAATCGCTCTAATGTGCCAAATCATTTTCAGTGTTCAAGGTCTTGTTTGTCCTTCATAATTGCTTTATTTTCTGAAAAGTGAGAATGTTTGGCAACAGAAAATGAAACCAAATACATACCTGCCCCACCACGTCCTCTTGGCACACTGCATCCGTTGAGAGAACTCGAAGCAGCGCATCTTTAGCACGTTGAAGTATCCGTAGCCCACGAGGTTGGACATGGTATTATTAACGCCCAGGAGACAGCGGCGGAACCTGAATTGATATCACAAGGCCCGATTACAGTGTTATAAGATACAGTAACCCGAGACGCTCGCTCGGTGAAATAACAACAGAACGCTAGAGGACGAATGCTCAATGCTGACGCTCACTTTTCACGCTCTGACATACCTGTTGTCACAATCGCAGTGTGATAAAGTGAAGATGTTTGTGTTGAACACACCATAGTTGTACGAAAAAGAGCCGATGGTGTCTTTGCAGTGGTCATGTTCCCTGCAGCATTTATCGGTGTCTTCGAAGATTCCTGCGAGACAAGAGAACAGATAAAGATGGGGGTTTTTTTGGGAGTACAGTGGAGTCCAAATGTCTGAGAAAATGCTTCTATTTTTTATTTTACCTAATTTATTATAAAACTTTCATTACCAATTGTATCATTAGAATTTCATCCCTAAAAACTAATCTTTGATCACCAAAATGACATTTAAAAGTTTTTTTCTTCTTCTTCATGCCTTAAAATAGCTTGAATGTACCAACACCCTTGCCTCATTTAGTATGCACGGATCTATGAATATGCTAATTAGCCCCGCCCCCAATGGTATCACTTTTTACAACGTCGGACACATAACGGTAATTAAACTTAATTAACTAAAGACTATGATGCCGCCTGAATTATATGAGGCTTGAGTGGTTTATGGTCTATCTTGCCTGTTTTTATTTTATCTTATGTATTAGTTTTATGATCTTTTATCTCTCGTGTAAAACTGTACAGCACTTTGGTACAACTTACGTTGTCTTTAAATGTGCTTCATAAATAAACTTGAACTAATTAATATGATTAGCCTTTTGCTTGATTACGTTATCAAATGTGTTGCTAATGTTACATAATGAAATACTCATTACATATAAAACGATTCATGTCCATTTTTGCAGTTTTTCCCCGCCGAAATCGTAAAATGTTGTGTAAAAGTATTACGCTTCAAATGTCATATCAGACCTTTGGATTTCATTGGATATTTATTGTAATATTATAGATATACAGTATATCATATTATTTAAATAATGTGTATTAATATATATTATTAGTAATATATATTATTTATAAAATGATAAATAATAATGATATTTACATTATATATATATTTTAATAATAAATAATAATGCATAAAATATAGAATTTAAAATTGCAAATTACAAATACTAATAATCATTTAAATCAAAATATATATCCTACTTACCCAGGTCAGTGAAGCCAGTGGCCTTATTTCCCGAGCCGCACCACAGCGTCCCTGGAATCATCCATGAGCGCTTTGAGCGGAGAAGTGTCTGTCTGGAACCTTCTCCACCGTCCCGGTACTCGGATTCATCGGGATCGACACTCATCAGGTCTCTGGCCCTCCGTACGGATGCTGTGAATTCCTCCGCAACACCTGCAGCCTCACAGGGGCCGTCAGCGTCCGTCAGCTCACCGATGTCAAAGCGCGCATCAGGGGTCTCTGAGAAAGAGCCGTCCTCCCAACACCTGGACAGGTAACTCTCAATAACAGATCGCTCATCGTTCGTTATGCAGCTAAAAAGGCTGTTGTTTTTGTTCCAGATGCTGTCATACAAGAGAAGAGACGTCTGAGTCCTTCGGAGAAATGTGTAGTGCGTTTGCCCACCTGACGTGGATCTGGTCCAAATACAGTAAGTGCCCGTTTTAAAACTGTCAACACCGAAACAAGCGTGAAACAGCATGACGAGGCACAGAACTGCCTTTAAAAGGTGTCTGCTTTGCATTTTCAAGGCAAACGGAATAATTGCACCACAACTGTGTGTATTTTTAAGTCAAATTTCTACTTGAATGAATGAATAGCCAGAGGTGCTGCAGGGCAACTGTGTTTTTAACCCCTCAGAACTCCTCCTTATTTATACTCCGATCCGGATGTGAGATTTTCCCTTCAGTAGCGGCTCCACATCGGAGCAGACGGGGTGGGATGACACAAGGGGGTGTGTCTATGGTAAACACAGACTTGGAAGCACAGATGTCGGCACACGCGTGTGTGTATATATAAGATGTAAATTAGATCGTAAACCCTCCCGGTTTCCTGAGTTCACACGAGTATAATTATCTCTCCGGCTGATCACTATCATTTTTTATTAGTGTCAACAATGCCCTCAGCAGTAAACATTTAGTATCTTATTAGTCATAATGAAATGATTCTTTACAACGTGACCAAAAAGATTCAAATTCCACGTGGGAGGAGAAATAAACATCCGATCAGACACTATACCATTTATGCGTCGAGATTAAATTAGGTCAGCATTTCTATACTGTGCGTTACTATATTCAGTTTTCATTAAAAAATCTTTAAGCGCTTATATATTTATCCTGCCGCCTGCATAAAAAAAAAAAAAAAAATCAACCGATAAATATTTATTACGAGCCACAAACCATATTTTGAATGCATTTATTGATTATTTATAAAACAATGACATTTAGCTGAATTTTTTTCTTGCATATCAACAGCACAAATATGCATATTTTCTTGCATATTAATTGACAAAGAGCAGATGTAGCGTCTCTTACGGTTATTTTCTTTCTCTCTGTGACACTTCACCGGTCGTAAAAACATAAAGAATAATAGTTTTAGTCTCTTTTTCCTTCTGTTGACTTAAGGATATTTCATATTTGTGTTGCAACACAGAGAATAATTTTTTTTTTGCTGATTACCCACAATGATAAAAGTCGTCATAAAGCTCAAAAGTTGTGCCCGATATTCTCTTGATCTCGTCTTTGATTTGAATTGCTCGTGTCGGGTCGAGGTTCAGAATATCATTGCGTTTTAAATCATATAATGTTTTTTCAGTTTCTAACAAAGTTACTAATTTATACACCTGCCAAAGTCAATTTTTGGCATTTGGTGCTTGGCAAGTATTAATTTTGAAACCCTTTGCTCAGATGTAGGAGGCTGCAGTGTTTACATGAGGATGCAAAGGTCATGTGAGTTTGTTGTACGTGTCCACCTGCCCTGATTGGCGCAGACCTCGCCTGATTCGCACAAAGTTTCTGCCCTGTCACCATTGGATGCGGTCCTAATCCGTTAACCATTACAGCTCTTTTATTGGTGGTATTTCCACCGGTAAATGTAATTCTAACATCCATCAAATGAGGGAAAAACACAAGCTCGAGGAAACTAAAGAAAATTACAAGATTGCTATCAAACGAGAGGACTGCTCGCAGAGGAATACTTACGCCGACTGTTAGCTCAATTTGGAATAATTGCAATTACGCCAT
The DNA here is from genome assembly GCA_037194245.1 of Opsariichthys bidens. Classification (NCBI taxonomy): domain Eukaryota; kingdom Metazoa; phylum Chordata; class Actinopteri; order Cypriniformes; family Xenocyprididae; genus Opsariichthys; species Opsariichthys bidens. Next base: position 2,817,644 of record CM074289.1, read on the forward strand.
TACAGTCAAAACCCTGCCGAGCTGGAATTTTTTAAAGCACTTTTTTTTTCTTTTCTTTGGAACAGAGTAATGGATATTCATTCAAAACAGCCTTAAGAAAGACACATGGAAAATAGACACATTCTGAAGACGAGAAATGAGTTTGCATAATATGTTTGAGTGGGGTTAAGCCAATGTTCCTTTCTTGTAATGTTATTGAAAGTGATGCATGTTATTTCTGCACCACTAATTTTTTTTAAAAATACTGTTTTCCGACAGGTTTCCCTAAACTCTTCGCCTTATTTTTCATTGTTTAGACAAATAGATAGTCCTGCCCCAATAATCCCACTGTGTTGCCAGGAAACTCAAACAAACAGAACATTTTGATAGTGTCCAGTGTTTACATTTTCCAGGAAAATCTACCTACTTTATTGAAAAGTTTTCTTTGTCATAAACAGCAACTTAAAAAAAAGCACTGCAGTGATCGCATATTTTTCTAGGCCAATCTAAAAGTTGGCATCGCCCTGCTTTCCTCGACGGAAATTTTGCCATTGCAGAAAATAAGCTCTGTGACCAACAAATGAACAAATGTTTTGTAATATTCGAAGCCAGGAGTCAGAACACTTCCATAACTTTTAAAATAGTTCTTTTTACAATTCCTTTTGGTGCTACTATGAAATCAACAGACTTTTCTAAATGAAATAGGTAGTGAAGATGCATGCATTTAGGTCTAATAAAATTTTTCGGTCACACGTGCGTGATCAACCCTCCGCAATGCGAGTAAATCAATTGCATATGCGACCAAATTTCATGCCAGGCGACTAAAAATGCATTTAATTAACCAATGGCTTGTAAATTGGACGATTTCAGTCACCTGTGATTGAGTTAGAGGCAAAAAAATAAGTTTAGCAAAGACATAATTTCATTGCCTGCTGAGCTTTTCGCACCGTCGCTCGGCTGAGAGCGCCATGTTAAGTGAATTGATGTGCTCGACATGACTGACTGATGGCCGAGAGTTAACAGAACGTTATAGTTACTCACGTAACCCTGGTTCCCTGAGATAACGGCATTGCGTCTGCGTTTAGAGCTGATGCTCATGGGGAAAACTCCTTTTCTCCGAATCCTGATTGGTTCATGGCGTTTCAGCCCGCCAAGGGAGAGGTTGACTGCCTATAAAGCCACACAGAAATGCAGCGATTCAGAATCTTTCAACCTGTGTAAGGCTCGTTCCCATTACCTCAGGGAACCATGGTTACGCGAGTAACCGTAATGTTCCCTTTCGATACGGTTCACTCGCATCGTGTCTGCTTTTACTTGACGCTTATGGAAACTTAATCCAATAGTGCCATGCTACAAGCACAGCACAGAAGCGAGCCGATCGCTAGAGGCACTCGATTGAGGGCCCTAGACCAGTTGCATAAGGAGAGGCTCAGACCTCATTTAGAACCTGTTAAACAGCCTGTCAGATAATATCCAAGCTATAAAATCTGATGAAAGTGGGCAGCGAGGACCAACCGGCCACACAGATGGAGATTCGGCTGGACCATGCCCAAGAGGAGGCCATACCTCTAGTGGAGTGGGCCCTCACTCCCAAGGGGCACGACAAGTCCTCAGACTTGGAAGCCATCGCTATCGCATCCACAATCCATCTAGAGCATCTTCGCTTCAAGACTCGTAGCCCTTTAGTGTGGCCTTTAGCTGACAAACAGCTGCTCTGATTGCTGAAACTGGCCAGAGCACTCAGCATGCACTCCAATACCCCTTTTCCACCAGCATGAACTGGGTGCGAGTTGAGTGCTAGTGCTATTGCCGGTTTGGAGTTGGTTCGACTGACGAGCCTTCCACAGGCTAGAGCAAGTAGTGCTCGCTGCAGAGTTCAAGGGTGGAGCTTAACCTGTTCAATGGGTGGAGAGATAGGGTTATGGGTAGGTTTAGGGTGTGGTTGGGGGATACAGCTCCACCCATCATGCCCATATTAGGTCAAGAGTGGGGGGAGCCGGAGCTCCAGGTTATGGCTCTGCAGTGAGTAGCCTCTCGGATCCACCACAGAGCCAGGTCTTACGTCACTGTATCTTTCCCAGCAACGCTAGCGTGATTGTATAGACTGATCGGCGTATGACATCAAAGTATCTCGAGAGCAATTCAAAAGCATAAGGAAGTCATATGCTCTCCAAACGCTCTCACTGTACTTTGATGTCGATCGGTCTGTTCAGCGCTGATGCATCTTGAACAAGCCTTCCATCAACAATGGCCGACGTTGCGCTACAATTGATGCTCATGCCTTTGCGTACCTATAAATCAGCCTCCAAACACAGCAAATCCAATGCATTCGTGCAGCTAGACTGAGATTACAACAAAGCTGCTATTAGCTCGATTAGCTGCCGGTCATAAGTATCTGTTTGTCTAGTTGGTAATGGTAACCCCAGCCCCTGACGCAAGCGGTTCTTACTTCTAGACCGGCAATTTTTTTCTGTCTTCTTACGAACCACTTTTCCTGGTTCAGAGCTGGTGCTTTGGGTGTCGAAAGACAAAGAACTGATTTGAAACTATACTCTGGCTCCGAACCAGCACTTAAACTGCCTTGGAGGAAAAGGGGTATTAAGGGCCTTTACATCTATTCATTTGGCAGAGGCTTTTATCCAAAGCGACTTACAAGGGGAGCAATTAGGGTTTAGATGTCTTGCTCAAGGGCACTTTAGTCGTGGTATCGAAGGTGGAGGGAGTGCTGTTCATTCACAATCCCCACCTTCAATTCCTGCCGGCGTGGGAATCGAACCAGCAACCTTCACGTTACAAGCCCGACTCCCTCACATTAGGCCACGACTACCCCAATTTAACACATCCTCTCTGAATGAAACTGTTCATTTCTTTTATAAACAAAATCTTGCTCACCCTGAACGTTAATGTACATCTGATGTGATTTACAAATAAGTAACATCACATCACACAATTCTCAATAGATTTTTACTTCAAATGGTCAATCACACACCTGTTTGAGCTGCAGGACTGTGCCCAGCGTCAGCAACCTTCAGGTTATAAGCTCGCCTCCCTCACCATTAGGCCACGACTACCTTTACAGGACAGAGTGGATGGGGTGCCTGCTCGGTGTGGAAGGCACTTTCGCCACATAACCTTTTCTTGGCCTAAAGACCATTTTACTGTCATTGAGGCCGAACTCAAGACATAAGGATTCCACAGATAGAGCCAGCAGATCTCCAACATGCTTGACTAGAGCCAGCAAGAGCGCAGTCTCAAGGCCAACTCAGACAAACGCCAAACAAACACCAACAAACTCGTCTGTTGGAGTTTGTTGGATCGGTGTGATACCCCTGTCAGCATTAGTTGCCGTTGGTTGGAGTATGTTTCCACCCGACTGAACATGTTTACTCAGCATTTGTTGGGTCATGGAATGTCTGAGCATGTGGTTTGACTTTCATACAAACGACAGCACACAAAAGGGGTAGTCGTGGCCTAATGGAGATGGAGTTGGGCTTTTAACCTGAAGGTTGCTGGTTCGATTCCCACACCGGTAGGAGCTGAACATTTTGGGATTGTGAATAAACAGCACTCCTTGAGCAAGACACCTAACCCCTAATTGCCTCACTTGTAAGTCGCTTTGGATAAATGACTAAATGTAAACTCTCAACTTGGCCACCAACCGTTGCCATGACCATGAGGCAAGTGCCTTCCAAAGCACTACAGACGCGACGTCGCAGCTTGTTAAATATCAAAATAAAATGCGGTCAAACAAATATATACAATGCTCAATTCAAATAGTCTGTAGTGCGATCCGTGCTATTCCGCAAGAGCACTGCTCCACGGTGGTGTTGCCAAGCACATTTTTTCTCATGTGAACAGGATTATTTATTTCCATTCATACATTCCATTCAAACTTCATTACTCAAGTTTAGTAACTTAATCTACATACTTTAGAATTCTTTGGAATACTAATAAGTGTGGAACAAACACAAAAAAGGTCATTGCAAGTTTTTATCTCACAATTCTGACTTTTTCCATCAGAATTGTGTGATATAAAGTAGCAATTGTGAGTTATAAAGTCAGAATATGAGATATAAACTCAGAATATTGAGAAAAGTCAGAATTATGAGATATAAACTCAGAATATTGAGAAAAGTCAAAATTATGAGATATAAACTGAAAATATTGAGAAAAGTCAGAATTATGAGATATAAACTCACAATATTGAGAAAAGTCAGAATTATGAGATATAAAGTCACAATATTGAGAAAAGTCAGAATTATGAGATATAAACTGAAAATATTGAGAAAAGTCAGAATTATGAGATATAAACTCACAATATTGAGAAAAGTCAGAATTATGAGATATAAACTCACAATATTGAGAAAAGTCAGAATTATGAGATATAAACTCACAATATTGAGAAAAGTCAGAATTATGAGATATAAACTCACAATATTGAGAAAAGTCAGAATTATGAGATATAAACTGAAAATATTGAGAAAAGTCAGAATTATGAGATACAGTTGTGTTCAAAATTATTCAACCCCCCAATGGTGTAAATGGTTTTAGAGAATTTAGAGTACATTTGTAATTGAATTCAGAATGAAATCCTACAAGGACTTCTTAAAGAAGCATATGCAACTAAAATGACATCAATTGGTTTTGTAATACAGTAGTAAATGTTTCTTTTGTGAATTCTTCATTGACACAATTATTCAACCCCTTAAAGACTACCACTCTGAAGAACAGAGGTCCATTGAAGTGTTTTCAATCAGGTATTGAAAGCACCTGTGGATGTCAGGGAGCAGCAATAAAGCCTAATAAGCACCAATTAGGCAGCTTTAAAATGACTGTGATACTCAGCTCCTTCTAGACATTTACTGGTGTGGTTACAAACATGGTGAAGTCAAGAGAATGGTCCAGGAAGACAAGAGAAGAGGTGATTACTCTTCACAGGAAGGGCAATGGCTATAAGAAGATTGCAAAGATGTTAAACATACCAAGAGACACCATAGGAAGCATCATTCGCAAATTCAAGGCAAAGGGCACTGTTGAAACGCTACCTGGTCGTGGCAGAAAGAAGATGCTGACTTCGACTGCTGTGCGCTACCTGAAGCGTAGAGTGGAGAAAAGTCCCCGTGTGACTGCTGAGGAACTGAGAAAAGATTTGTCAGATGTAGGTACTGAAGTTTCTGCTCAGACAATACGGTGCACCCTGCGTAATGAAGGCCTCCATGCCAGAACTCCCAGGCGCACCCCTTGCTGTCTCCAAAGAATAAGAAGAGTCGACTGCAGTATGCCAAAAGTCATGTGGACAAACCACAGAAGTTTTGGGATAGTGTTCTGTGGACTGATGAAACAAAATTAGAACTGTTTGGGCCCATGGATCAACGCTATGTTTGGAGGAGGAAGAACAAGGCCTATGAAGAAAAGAACACCTTGCCTACTGTGAAGCATGGCGGGGGGTCAATCATGCTTTGGGGCTGTTTTGCTTCTGCAGGTACTGGGAAGCTTCAGCGTGTGCAAGGTACCATGAATTCTCTTCAGTACCAGGAGATATTGGAGGACAATGTGATGCAGTCCGTCACAAACCTGAGGCTTGGGAGACGTTGGACCTTTCAACAGGACAATGATCCCAAGCATACCTCCAAGTCCACTAGAGCATGGTTGCAGATTAAAGGCTGGAACATTTTGAAATGGCCATCGCAGTCACCAGACTTAAATCCGATTGAGAACCTCTGGTGGGACTTAAAGAAAGCAGTTGCAGTGCGCAAGCCTAAGAATGTGACTGAACTGGAGGCTTTTGCCCATGATGAATGGGCGAAGATACCCGTAGCTCGCTGCAAGACACTTGTGTCAAGCTATGCTTCACGTTTAAAAGCTGTTATAACTGTAAAAGGATGTTGTACTAAGTATTAAGTTTGAATGTCACTTGGGGGTTGAATAAAACTGATAATGATGTGAGCAGAGAAAAGACATTTGTGGTTATTTCATTATAAATGTTATGTTATATTTGTCTGACCTACACGTGCCTCTTTGATTTAATTGTAAGCAGGATGACTGAATGATCAAAATCAATGTCAAACCGGCCAAAACAATCAATTTCAGTGGGGGTTGAATAATTTTGAACACAACTGTATAAACTCACAATATTGAGAAAAGTCAGAATTATGAGATATAAACTCACAATATTGAGAAAAGTCAGAATTATGAGATATAAACTCACAATATTGAGAAAAGTCAGAATTATGAGATACAAACTCACAATATTGAGAAAAGTCAGAATTATGAGATATAAACTCACAATATTGAGAAAAGTCAGAATTATGAGATATAAACTCACAATATTGAGAAAAGTCAGAATTATGAGATATAAACTCACAATATTGAGAAAAGTCAGAATTATGAGATATAAACTGACAATATTGAGAAAAGTCAGAATTATGAGATATAAACTCACAATATTGAGAAAAGTCAGAATTATGAGATATAAACTCACGTACTAAATTCACAATTGCAAGAAAAAAAGTCAGTATTGCAAGATTATTTCTCCCAATTCTGACTTTATAACTTGCAATTGTGAGTTTAAAACTCGCAATTCTGAGAAAAAGAAGTCAGAATTGTGAAACACAAACTCACAATAGTGAGAAAAAGTCGCAGTGACGAGTGAATTATAAAATGACTCACAAAACATGAAAACAGTCACTGTTTAAATGACATTAAAACTCAAAGTAATCACTTTGGTAATCTAAAACACTTTTCAGATGGAACTGTAATCTGATTACCACACATTTAAAATAAAACACAGTGACTCAAATTTCGTATTTTAAATCAGATTGATGCTACATTCAGTGTTTTGGATTTCAGGTTAGTGTTTTTATGTTTTACCACAATACTTCAAACGATGAAAATGACTAAATTATTAATATAATAAAGTTGCATGGCAATATTGTTAACATGGTTACACATATGTAGTAGTGGATCACAATTTTTCCCAGTCAGTGTGAATCGGCCTTAAAGCAAGAGAAAGTTTGATTATTTCTTCTTATTTCATTACATTCCGTTTAATTGACTTTAATAGTGTCTGAAATTGATATTTCATATTTAAATTTGATGTCATATTTATGTAGAATTTTCTTCCGTTCTTGCATTCCACGTAAAAAGTCTGGCGAGTATAATAAATAATTTACCAGTCGACGGCGACTCGAGCTTCAGCGTGTCCGTATGGGGGTGGTGCAGCTTGACGGGAACATCGGGTTAATCTATTACATAATGATGTAAGCAAACATGACGGCAGCAGATGAAAGACCCAGGGACATTTAAGTCCTCGTCACTGCTCAAAGGTCAACGCTTTGGGAATGATTTGAAAGAATATGACCTTGACAAATAGCCTACAATCGTCAGACACAACACCAAAAACCCTAGACTCCCGCATGGCACCAGAGATTCATGGAGTTCACCTTTGTTTGATTCCCGGCAGCTGCAGAGAAATACATAGGCAATAACTGAGAACTTTATTGGGCACTGTGAACTGACAACACCTGTAAACATGTTACAGAAATGAATTCAACTTAACTATGACGATAATTGGAGAACACATGTCCATGAATTCCATGCACATAACAAGACATTTTCCATAAGTAGCTGATGCAATATTGAAATTAGACAACCTGTCATTTACTGTACACAACTCTAATATTACTTTTCTAAACTTCGTATTCACAATTTGTCTTCCTCGTCCTGAATTAAACAAACATAAATCGATAAAAGCACAGTGTACATTTCTAATGGCGTGTACAAGAGCTGAATAGCATTTCACATGCTATTTTACTGGAAGAGTAACGTCCTTTTTTTGCCCAGTGTCCTTGAGTATATTTGGTTCCAGGGTTCGATGACTAAGATATTTGCGTCACATTTGTATTCATGAGGTTTTGTTCTTTAAGGCATTTACTGAAAGAAAAATATACAGAAGTAACTGGGGTTTTTTTTTTTTTCGTTTTCTCAGTTGGACCACTAAAGCTCATCACAGGGTTTCAGGAGAAGCAAAGGCAAACACTTTTCTTTTTTGTGTGTGTGAATGAGAAGTAAACATTACGCAGTTCGAGTCTGGAAGCGAGATCACTTTGTTCGGAAGCGAGGACTGTTTGGTGTCGCACCTCAGTCGTCTGCCTCGACGTTGTTTTGATTCAACAGAACATGCCAGCGTTCAATCTTCTTGTCCTTGTTCTTCAGACATTCGTACCAGTGCTTCAGACACTCGCCTTTCGCGGTGATACCAAGCTGGCATCCGCCTGTGTGGAACAGACAAGTGTAAAGGCACACACAAAAATGATACCATCCTGAAAATTTCTATTCAGAAGCATCTAGCAGAAGCGTCCAGGGTAGTCACATGATCTTAAAAGTCACACGTTTCTTTTATTTGCTTGTGTAATAGTGCAGTATTTATTCTAAATTATTCCACAAAAGTGTCCTCAGTCTCTTGAATCGGAATATCTTCCCCTCCCTCTTGCAGCTTCTCCTGTCTGACGATGTGAGGGCGGGGCAACCTGTCACTCACATGAGATCCACCAATAGCAAACCACAACCATCTAATCAATTCCACACATCAAGCCCCGCCCCACATTTGTTCTCGTTTGAGAAGCGTTTCACTCTGATGTACTTCACAATAGAAAAGCTACTTCTGTTTCATGCTGATTGTAATATGAGGCAACAGCTTCATGTCAAATAAAACCGCTTTTATTTGACTCAAGTCTTCTCACATGAATATACATGATTTCATACTATCAGTTTATTTCAGATAATGCAACTTAAACTCTTTGAATGTATATAATCATTAGTGGAAAACCAATAAAAGTTGGCCTAAATATTGTGCTAAATGTTAAAATATCTAAAATTTTAAATCAGTTTTATATATATGTGTGTTTATACAATGTATTTACATATATAATGTATACATATATATACATTTACTTTGTTTTTATATACTGTATACAACTCTATACTTTTATATATTTTATACACACGCACATATATATGTGTGTAAAATATAAATATATAATAATTACACTAGTTTGGCACTTTTAAATGTTTAGCTTAATATACGTTTAAGGCAAAAGTTTTGAAAACTTAAGGTGAGTCTCTTCTCTTCCGTCAATTATGCATTTATTTGATAGAAGATAAATTATGATATATATATATATATACACACACACACACACACACAAACACACATTACCGTTCAAGTTTGGGATTGGTACGATTTTTAATGTTTTTAAAAGACGTTTCGTCTGCTCACCAAAGCTGCATTTATTGAATTGAAAATAGAGTAAAAAATAAAACATATTTTGCAAAGTAATTTATTTCTATGATCAAAGCTGAATTTCTGATATGATGATTTGATGCTCAAGAAACATTTATTATTATTATTATCAACGTTGAAAACAGTTGTGTACTTCTGCATATTAGAGTGATTTCTGAAGGATCATGTGACACTGAAGACGATCACAGGAATAAATTATTTTGCAAAATATATTCAAATAGAGCAGAAATAGAAAACAGTTATTTTAAATTGTAATAACATTTCACAATATTACTGTTTTTATTGTGTTTTTAATTAAATAAATGCAGTCTTGGTGAGCAGACGAAAGTTCTTTTTAAAACATTAAAAAATATATATATATATATTTTTAATGTATATTTTATATATATATCATATATATATTTTATATCATATATATTTTATATATGTATATATATATATATATATATATATATATTTTTAATGTATATTTTATATATATATCATATATATATTTTATATCATATATATTTTATATATGTATATATATATATATATATTTTATGTATATTTTATATATATATATCGTATATATATTTTATATCATGTATATATATATATATATATATATATATAAAATATACGTGCCTGACCAAGCAGCAATTTGAAAAATATTGCTCACCAATAAAGTCATTAGATTTTCCCATGTCATAATCCCAGACAGAGATATCCAAAGTCTTCTTTGCCAGTTCACCGTGCTTGATGTCGTAGCTAAACTCCTGCAGTTACAAAAAAATCATTTGAATATATTTTCAACAATAAAAAAAAAAAAAAAAAACCATGACAGGTCCATTTCACAGAATATATGCCAAAAAAAACCACTTCCTTTCATTATAGTGTCAGAGCATATTAAAGCGCCGTCATGGTGCCACGTCAAAGTCGAGCGTGTCAAGACGCCCACCGCAGGTCATATCACCAGAGACGGATAAAAAGAGAAAGAGTACCTCATTAAACTCCGGGTTAAGGGTCTTCTTCTTTATCTGAGTTTTATTCTTCGCTTTCTTTCCCATGTCGGGCTTCAAGTAACTGCAAAACGAAAATTCAGAGGCACAAAATGACACTAAAGAATTCCACCAAGAAAATGACTCCTCTTCCTTTTAAATTACAGTTTTGCGAAGTACTTTTTGGTGAGCATCTGCATCTGGTTTTTATTAGATTGTTATATACTTGCATCTTTACAAAGGGGTCAGAATAGCCATTCGAGTCCATTGCTGCCAGATGAGCACATCGAACTACGCCCACAATCAGACGACTTTGTTGGCTGTTGTAGGTAAGAGAAACCAGGATACGTCCCCTCTCCTCCGCCTCTTCGTCGTCCTTCAACTACAAAAAGCCCCAAAAAAGATGAGTGAATGCATATATTTCATTTGACAGAACCTTTGGTGACTTATAATGCACACAGTTTTGCATGTGCAGTTCAACAAGGAGAAACAGAGCTTGACATGGTGATCGCTTTCTTGGAAACACTTCTATGCTGTACACTACATGTCAAAAGTTTTAATGTTTTTGGAGGAAGTCTTTTCTGCTCACCAAGGCTACATTTATTTGATCAGAAACACAGCAAAAATCAGCAATATTGTGAAATATTATTACAATGTAAAATAACTGTTTTCTATATGAATATCTTTTAAAATGAAATATATTCCTGTGATCAAAGCTGAATTGTCAGCATCATTACTCCAGTCTTCAGTGTCACATGATCTGATTCTGATATGCTGCTCAAGAAACATTTGTGATTATTATCAATGTTTTTTGATATTCATGTTTTTTTAAATTTTATTCAGCAAGGATGCATTAAATTGATCAAAAGTGAAATTTATAGTTTTGACTAAATCAATGCTTTCCATAAACATACAACAACGGCTTTGCATCACAGTAATAAAATACATTTTAAAACATATTCCAATAAAAAAAATCAAGTTATTTTAAATTGTAAAAATATTTCACAATATTACTGTTTTAAGGGTATTTTTTATCACATACATGCAGTAGAGCTGCAACTAACGATTATTTTTTCTGTCGACTAATCTAACGACCCCCCCCCCCCCCCCGATTAGTCGACTACTCTAACGATTATTTTTAGTACTGTTTTTTTTATTAATCAAGTGATCTTTTTTTACGTAAGAAGTTAGAACTAATTGAGCAGTTCATTGAGGTGTAGAAACACTGGGACACGCCATTATGTAATAATACGATTTGATTTTGATTAAAAATAAGCCACTTATGTGTGCTCGTCCAGTGGAAGACATTTGAACTTTAACATGAAGAGTGTCAAAGACTTTCTATACAGTCTTAAAGGAACTTTGGCAGTGTTCAAGCCACTGAACAAACGTCTCCTGAACCGTGTGTTTTTCCTCTTGCGCTGTCAGGGAGTCTTGTGATTGGTTGTCAAGCCAGCCAATCGGAATTTCTCATCTCTGATTGGCTGGAATTTTGCCACATTGTAACGCTGGTTTGTGTTGAGCAGGCGAGCGGTCGGCGTTTAGCGAGCGCGAGCAACTGAAACCTTGCACGTGCGAAAGAGCACATCCAAATAAACTTCTTTGAAACGCAAAACTGATTTTCGTTCGCTCTAAATATTTTCTTATTTGCGAGACGAAGATTTTCTCCTCAACTCAGTTCATGCGCGAAATGCCCTTTTGCACGCTCAAAATATGCGCAAAAATTTGGCAGAGATCCAATTCCACAGCTGGTACGCCATTTCGGTTCTGCAAAGGGAACAAAGGACCGTTTTATTCGGCCTCTGTTTAAAGTATTCCCATACTTTTGATCATCGTGGGTTTTTGTGATAGAATGGAACTTTCTCCGTTCCCGGGAGCAGAAGATGAATCACGCGAGATGAATGTAAAACAGTGTGACGCGTCGACGTATTTTCGTAGTCATGCAGCCATGAGTGACTTCATTCAAACTTCTTAATTATTCCCAGCTTTTGACCGATAGTGTATTTATTTTCATATGTAATTCTCAAAATGTAGGATGCCGTTACCTCCTCCTCATAGAGCGCCATGCCACGAGAAGCACCTGCGCCAGCAGAACGTTTCACCTGCGCACGAGATGTTAAACGCAGTCAATTCACCACAACGCTGTCATTACAGTAAACTTTCCCCAAAACCGTGTACTGTCCCCTTCAGCTTACCGGAACGGCTCTCTCAAGACACACATTGAAGGTTTTCTTCTGGTTCAGCTTCAGTTTTTTCAAGACCACCCGTGTCTCGCCGATAAACTCATTATGGCCGAACTTGTCCTCGTCACTGACAGAAAGCCTGCCAGGGAACAATGAGGATGCTGAACCTTTCCACTCTGGGAAATGTCACGGCTTTAATTAAGTCCACTGCAAACTATTCGAACTGAATACATCACTGAGGCTCTCCAACAATCTTCCACTTGCAAATGCAATGCAAGAAAACGCAATAATCAGCTTATTCCATCATGCAAATGACTTTGTCCATTGAGGAAGGACAATTGTAAACAATTAGGCATTATGTTGGCCATTCACATTTACCTCTCAAACTTAGAGTAAGAGCCGGTTTTACCTGAGAGTCTTTTTCTGCATGTCTTCATTAGTGATGCCGTGATACACGAGGGTCTCGTTCCACACGGGGTTCAAGGTGGTACGAAGAGTCTTTGTTCTTAGCTTGTTTGACTAAGAGATTGACATTGTGTGTTCATTCCAGTCTGTGACTTTTCGATTTCAACAGCAATTTATACGGCTTTATGTTGCAGCTAATTAACATGCACGAATATTGGCCAATCGCAATTAATCCAGTCTGAAAGCCATTAATATGAATCCTAAACTTCGCAATCAGATTAATATTCATTGACATGTGCATTACAGTGTCACTGGAAGCACAATAATCCTTAATAATTGCCTTAAAGGGTTCGTTCACCCAAAAATGAAGTTTCTGTCATTAATTCCTCTCCCTCGTGTCGTTCTACACCTGCAAGACCTTCGTTCATCTTCAGAACACAAATGAAGATATTTTTGATGAAATCCGATATTGACAGCAAGATAATGAACACTTTCAGATGCCCAGAAAGATCCTAAAACATATTTAAAACAGTTCATGTGGTTCAACCTTAATATTATAAAGCGACGATAATACTTTTTGTGAGCAAAATAACGACTTTTCAACAATATCTAGTGATGGCCGATTTCAAAACATGATACTTCACGAATCTTTTGTGTCGGTTCAGAGAGTCACGTGATTTTAGTAAACGAGGCTTTATTACATCATAAGTGATTCGCAATTTCAACAGATCATGTGACTTTGGCAGGTTGATGCGTGAACCGAATCACTGATTCGAATCAAATGATTCGGAAAGTTTTGAACGGTTTTAAATATGTTTTAGTATCTTTCTGGGAATTGAAATTATCTTGCTGTCAATATCGGATTTCATCAAAAATATCTTCATTGGTGTTCTGAAGATGAACGAAGGTCTTACGGGTGTAGAACGACACGAGGGAGAGGAATTAATGACACATCTAAAGAAAACGCAGACATTTGTCAGAAGAGCTTTTTAGTAAATATCCAAATCTCAAGTTCGTATGACAAAAGACAAAAATAAACATAATGCGAGGCAATCCTAGTTCAAATGATTACGCACTTAATTTTCAGGTCTACACCACCGCCTTCAATCTGATTGAAATTTCACTCAGATCCAGCTTAATTGGGTCGATTGAAATGTTTACGTGATCCGATTGAGCCGTCAATCCAATCGCTGACGGATATTTTGATTGCATGTAAACATAGCTAGTGATATTTAACATTAACGGGATCAGTACCTTACTGGCTCCTGGAAGCAAGTGTAATTTCACGTAAGGATCAGCCAGACCATTGGAGTCCATCGCCTTCAGACCCTTCACCAAAGACGGAATAATTGCACGGTTAGCACTTTTATGCATGGAGACATAATCCTTCAGGAACATGTTTCCAGCGCAGAAATAGACCGCATCGAAACTGCTCAATACCTTTGCTTTGATTATATTGCAGTGCAGTTCATTTCTCTCCTCCTCGTAGAGCAGACTGAACTCCAGCATGCCCAGAGTGGCTGGAAAGTGGACGACATAGAGTCAGAGAACTGAACATCTATTTAACCTGGCATACAAATGACGCACTATTAATTTTTGTCTTCATATCCGTTAAAGGATTGTTAGGCTGCATAGATCAGGTCAGGACACTTCCTATAACACCGGATGTACAGGTCATTAAACCGATTTGGAGTCGCAACAGTCAGAATATTAAATCCGGTTCCATCTAGTTTAAGATCTTTTTGATCACGCCGGTATGGGACGTTTTGTTGCGTTACATCTGAAGAAGAATGCCGTCTATGCTATTTTTTGTCTTTCTGCTTATCCCGAGGTTTACCAATTAACGTGATTGGCCGGATCCGGGCCGTGTCCGGGTCGGATGGGGGACCTGCACCTCTAAATAATATTCAAAAAATAGTCAAAAATATTTTGACTGTTGCGATTCCAAATGGGTTTAATGACCCGTAATTCTACCTGAGTATCGGACAAGTGTTCACTGTTGGCCAGAGGAGAACTGGAACTGGTTTCTCCTGAGGTTTTTTTCTCCATTTGTTGGAGTTTTGGTCCTTTGTCTTGCTTAAGTTGGGGACACTTGCTTGATATTCAGCAGTGTTTTTGGTGTCGTTGTATGCGAACTGAGCTGAGCCGGACGATTACGTCACTGTTTTCTGCAGTGCTGATATACATAAATTAACTAGACTAATAACTACTGATATTTGCAACGGAATGAATCAATAATATATAGAATAAGCTGCACAATGACACCATTTTCTTATTAATGTAAAGCTGCTTTGCCACAATTTGCATTATAAAAAGCGCTATATAAATAAAGGTGACTTGACTTGACTTGAACAAGAAAAGTAAAACAGTCTCACATCAACAGCAGCCCAAACACACGTCTGCTGATTTTCTACAATCTGTGATGCAAGACTTGCACGGTAAACCATTTTGTTTTGTGTGATTCCCATGGGGTACAAACATGTCCATATGTCAGTCCAAATTAGCATCTTACTGGCATCGTCAGAGTCGTAGCTGTTGGCATCCTCTTCATCCTCTGCGGTGGGGGGTGGTGGCTGGCGTGAAGCGGGAACGCTGTTGGCAGCTGGCAAACGTGCGTCGGCCTGCATAGCAGGTGGTGCCCTGGCCTCCGGTCGACTCACAGGATCTAGAATTCATATTAAGAGACGTGCTCTCATTGTGCAGATTCTGTTCCACCAAAATCTATGCAGTTGCTGCAGTGTTACACTAAAACAATCAAGGAAGGAAGCAGTGATCATCAATTTAAGCATCCAGATCGATACCGCCAGATGCATCAACCATCTCAAAGAAGCCATTTAGCGGTTTTCATCCAAAGCAATATTATAGGTTCGGTCCCTCCGGAGCAATGCAAGCACCTTAATCAATGCCGACAAATCAAAACCTAGTAGGATTCAAACCTAGAACGTTTTGGTCACATTCATGAAAGCGAATGTACAGTTTCCGGGAATGTTCCTACAAACAATTGACATACGAACAAAAATGTTCCTAAACGCATCCCACTTATTGTGCAGATTCTGTTTAACTCTTATGCGCTGTTGGGATTTCTGTGGACACTCGTTATGGAGCGGGTCAAATTGAGCCTAATTGGATTCAATGCGATTCCTCAAAAATCACACGATGAAAAACAACAAAGATTCAGGCACTTTTAATATCAACATTTGTCAAATATTCCAAAAAATATATATGTGAAGATATGATTTAATGAAAATGTTTTTTAACCATTTTTTAAAACTGATTTGTTTTGACAAAATTTGAAAATAAACGGTACATTTTTAAATACAATAAATACATTTTTTTTACTTTTTTTTTTTCTTAGAACATCATAACTGAACAATTAAATGCAGCTGTATAATGAAAATATGTGCTTTTCCTAAGTTGGCTGTTTTGTAAACTCATTTCATAGTCAAGAGCTTTCTGGATCAGAACTTCACACACGCGCTGCTGCTTAAAACCTGTTTCTGTGTTGAAACAAGTGTGGAAAACCTCATTTTTTAGCTTCATAAGGTAGTAAAACAATAAAATAACAAAATATAACCAAGAAATGTTATTATTTTGGGTCAGTACAGTTGCTTTAGAGCGTTAAAATATGCGGGTCAAATTGACCCGGCGAACGTAACAGTGATTTTGTTTGTATGTGTCAAAAAACACCAGCATGTTGAAACTTTGCATGATGATAAATGAGAAAAAGTCACAAAATATCAAGGAAAAAAACAGTATTTCCAACAACTAGATCATCTAAACGGGTCAAATTGACCCGCAACATAACACAAGGGTTAAAATCAAGGAAGGAATCCAGATACATAAACCCACTCTAAGTCATTTAGCTGTTTTTATCCAAAGCAATATTATAAATTCAGCACATCGATCAATGGCGACAAATTCAAACCTACAACCCTTTAGGTTACCAACCCAGAGGCCACATTTATAAAGATGTGCATAGAAAGATCCTAAATGGGAACAATTTCCAGAATTTTCCTACAAACGATTGATAAAACGCTTATATGCACAATAAATGCTCCTAAATGCTAAATCCGAGACGATTCTGTTTAAGCGAAATCTGAGCAATTGCTGCAGTGTTGCACTAAAAACAATTAAGGAATGAAACCGTAATCACACAGTTAAGCATCCAGATCGATAACTCCAGATGCATCAACCAACTGTAAGAAGCCATTTAGCTGACGCTTTTATCCAAAGCAATCTGCAGATCCGCTTATTATAGGTTCAGTCCCTCCGGAGCAATCCGAGGTTAAGCATCTTGATCAAGAGCGTAATGGCAACAAAGTTACAAGCCCAGACGCATGATCCTAACAATTTCCGAAATGTTGATGTCCATTCGCACAATTTTTTTCCCCAAATCTCAAATTCAAGCGTAATGTGACCTTATCAACTATACACAGCATAATATCCATATAAGCATTATAAAATATATATATATATATATATAATAGATTTTTTAACTTATTTATTTTATTTTGTTTTAGGAAATCGTAAATAAATCATGTATTAAATACACAAATAACACAAAGCCGTTGCTCTTTTGCACACAGAATAATATTAATGCATTAATTTATCTTTTTTTTAAATGACAGATTGTTTTGGCATTTATGAGCGCAAAATGTTCGTACACATGCTCACATTCTCCCGATTCGCTCCTCACTTTTGTCGCAGGATGAAATCCACGGAATTCAGAATCAAATCTGATCGTATGATTCTCAACCACAGCGCAATCTGAGTTTAAATGCTTCATCTTGTGGATAATACGACACATTAGTCTCACCTTTTTGGATAGAAGTCGTGGGAAAGGTCGACGCCGGAGGTTTGGAGCTCAGAACCGGTACTTCTCTGGTCACCACAGGTGGGTGAGTTTGTCCTTCCGTTGCGACGTTGGACTGAATTGTGTTCCTGCTCAAAGACTGTCTACCTCTGTCTTCTTCTAGGGCTCTTTGGGATATGACAGAACGCTCCTCTCGTTTAGGGGCCGTCGTTTCTGCTGAGCGTGGGAGAAAACGAGAAAATGATACCGTAAGCCTCATTTCCTCCTGCTGATATTACGTGTTATTGAAATGCAGGACACTCACCGGATATCTGCCGCTCTCTGCCGGTGACCTGCGTGCTCTCTGAAATGCAATGCAATGCATTTTTCCAGAATGAAGAAAAAATATATCAGTTCCTTTGAACCGTGAATTATGAAAACATGATAAATTACTCATGCCTACTGCGAATGCATTAAAAACTGCAGTGTATTCAGAATTTATAATTAGCAATACTAAAATTGTAGAGTTAACCTCCATTTTTTGGCCTCGAAGACTCTTGATCGGTTGATGGATCGGTAGAAGTTGGCGCACTGAGCGCTTTCTGATTAGAGATCGGTAAGGGAGCGGGTAAAACCTGCTGCGGCGAACCTTTGAAAAACCAGGCTCCGGACCGCTTCAGCATCTTAGGGAAAGAATAAAGAGTCATTTTGGCAACCGATTTATTCTAATTCACCACTAATAACACACATTTGCGCTCGGTTTAGCAAACTCTTGCTCGTGCGAGTGAATTTTAACAGTCTGCTAAAGTCATTTTGGCTTAAAAACAGACTACAGCCAAAGGGGGGAAATGTAAATTTCATTTAAAAATCAGCTTCCGTCGTTGCTGTTCCACTTTCCGAGCTTTCCCAGTAATTTAATACGATGCGAAGTTACAAAAACAGCAGAGCAATTTTCAAATCTAATTGAATCTTAAGAGATAAAACATACGTAACATTATCTAGGATTCATAGACTCGGAAAAAAACATAGGATGGATTGTTTTATGGTAGCCGGGTTATTGCAAAAAAAAAAAAAACAATGCTGAATTACATAAGTTTGTGTGCTTTCCACCTGTGAATCTCATCTCAGCCAATTACCATCCAAATAAGCATCAGCTGGGAGCTGGAATGGCTGGATTATGAAAATGCAGGAACTCTGCTCTGTTATTATGAAATAAAATGTCAGAGACTCAATGAATTAACCGGAAAAGGGATTCGGGCTTCACGATCTCGTTGCATTAAAGAGAGTCACATCTCCCGCTGCCGCTGACCCCGTCTGACAACGAGACTAACCGTGACTTACATCGTCAAAACGCATGAATCATCCGATCACAGTCAAAGTGTCTTTGAAAGTCAAGAGGTGCTAAACTGCCCTCTCCGTTTACATCAGAATTGTTCTGTGCAGCCACTTCAACGTTATTTATAGAGCGTTTCTTTAGGAGTTGATTTAAAAATGTTGTTAGAGTGAGATTTGTAACGTCAGATACGCATTGCACCGACAGCACAGCCGTCAAAACAAAGGAGCTTATCGATGTCAGCGTAGATTTACATTAGCACGCACTTAAATTGATAGCACATCTGCGGAAGAGTGGTTTAAACACGAGGGACTCACAATATAAAGAATAATTCACCCAAACAGGAGAATTTGGTCATCTTTAAGGAAAAGATTTTTCTTCATGTTGCTCCATAAAACTGTGATAAAATGTGGTCCGTATGACTTGTGCATTTTCAAATCAGTGCGCCCCTTTTGGTCATGACAAACCAGGGTTAATAACATGAGTGGAGGGTAATAAAGAACGTGATCAGCATGATTGATACTCAAAACTAGCAAGCGCTGCTTTGTTCATGGTTTGTATGCATTTGGCTTTCCCTTTTTGAATGATGAATATAGACAGATATATCTGGTTAAACAGGGTCGTCGGTTTGGTGCGTCAGGGCGACGTGAGCCGACCCCGCAGTCTGATTTTGTCGCCACTAGTTCGTCGGCGTCGGTTTGGTGTGTTCCCGGCTTTAGACAGCAGAGGCAGACCAGCCTAAAAATGTAACTTTTGTAACCCTTGTGTTATGTTGCGGGTCAATTTGACCCGATTAGATTATCTAGTACTGTTTTTTTTCTTGATATTTTGTGACTTTTTCCTCATTTATCATCATGCAAAGTTTCAACATGCTGGTGTTTTTTGACACATACACACAAAATCACTGTTACGTTCGCCGGGTCAATTTGACCCGCATATTTTAACGCTCTAAAGCAACTGTACTGACCCAAAATAATAACATTTCTTGGTGATACTTTGTTATTTTATTGTTTTACTACCTTATGAAGCTAAAAAATGAGGTTTTCCACACTTGTTTCAACACAGAAACAGGTTTTAAGCAGCAGCGTGTGTGTGAAGTTCTGATCCAGAAAGCTCTTGACTTTATGAAATGAGTTTACAAAACAGCCAACTTAGGAAAAGCACATATTTTCATTGTACAGCTACATTTAATTGTTCAGTTATGATGTTCTAAGAAAAAAATGTATTTATTGTATTTAAAAATGTACTGTTTATTTTCAAATTTTGTCAAAACAAAACAGTTTTAAAAAATGGTTAAATAACACTTTCATTAAATCATATCTTCACATATATATTTTTTGGAATATTTGACAAATGTTGATATTAAAAGTGCCTGAATCTTTGTTGTTTTTCATCGTGTGATTTTTGAGGAATCGCATTGAATCCAATTAGGCTCAATTTGACCCGCTCCATAACGAGTGTCCACAGAAATCCCAACAGCGCATAAGAGTTAAACTGTCATCCTAACAGCGGTGTGTAACGGAGAACAGCATGAAGAAATATCAAATATTGAAGGGGACACAGTAAAATCCCCTGAGTTAAATCAACTCAGATAACATTTGGTCCCGCTCTAAATAGTGTTAAAGTAACACTGAAGCAGAGTTAAAGTTAATGAGATAATTAAGCAATTAATTAAGCGACGATTGAACATTATTGATGAACACCTGCTGTTAACAAGCAGAATCACTGTAGAAAAGAGAAACACAAGAACAACAACTGACTTCAGCCACAGTCTTAGATGAAATCAACTGAAGATACAACACTAGTTCAGTGTGACTTTAACACTATTTAGAGAGGGACCAAATGTTATCTGAGCAGAGTTGATTTAACTCTGGAGTTTTTACTGTGGACAATTTGATAATTTCCAAATATTTGAGGGAACTTGTCCGCCTCGCTGTCTAGAACGGTTCCTAATACAGATCGATCATCATATGACTTCACAAGACTAGTGCTTTAATGATACTTTTATGGCACTTTTTGTTTTGGTTTTTAAGCTTGACCATCATGGTCACAATTGGTGAAAACTGGTGTTGTCGGCTGAACAATCCCCCCCTCGTTTTGAGAAAACAGCAACTAATGGTTTGCGTCTCACCTCTTTTTGCTCACAGCAGATTTTGCACAGCCATTTTGGACTGGATCGACTGATGCTTTGAACGCCACACTTAGTGCACATGTTCTGTGGGGGTGAAACACAAACAAGCCTCAGGAGGCTGCGCAGGTGTAAACGCACTCGGATGGCATTAATTCCATCGCTACTGAAAAACAGGCCACACACTAAATATCCCCCGCAGGATCAATAAAGAGTCTATTGATCTTTGTGTCGTGCGCCAAAAAATACAGGCCCGTCTTTATTTTCGATCATGTAGACCGACTGGCACGTGGCTCCGTAATGGGCAGGGCATAATAAAGATAAGTGCATATCGCTCATTCATTTCTGCTTGGTTATTTTTGGACAATCGTTATTGGAAGACGTGCATTAGATAATTGAATGAGGTCGAAGGCTCTGAACTGGGACAGCTACCTTTTTGCACTCGGTGCACACGACCGCGCTGACGCCCGTAAGGCCGAACTGCTGGCCGCAGAGTAAACAACGGGAGTTGCCGTCACCGCAGGCCGTCCGCTTCATGCTGTCCAGGCGATTTACCAGACGCCTGCGGGGACGAAACACGACAAAGCATAACGTCAGCACGCTCTCCTCCAAGTGCTTAAATACCTCTACAAATGCAGTGATGTAAAGAACTGTAAGGGAAAGTGCTGAGAGAGAGAGAAAGAGGGTTTCTTGTCAAGTTAGCACTATTAATTTCTTCCAGCGCATTCCTCGGCTGACTCTTGGCTTGTAAAAAAGAGCTTAAACACACTCGTCTTCTCAATCACTTGGACAGATGTGCTCGGGCTGAATTGCTCTGCAGAACGAGCGGAAACTATGAGCCGATGTCGCTTTGTCACAGGGTCTCAGGTGTTGGTCAGTAATGCTCCACTCCGGTTCTGTGTGCACTAATGCAATAGCATTCATAGGAGGGAACTACTGAGCCTTTTCGCCTTGTCAAAAAAAAAAAAAAAAAAAAAAAACTGAATGTTTTGTCAACCAATGGTGGAGTGAATCGTCAGGAAAATCCTTTTTTTTTTAAAAGTCATTATTTTTGCAAATGCATTTGCGCTGTTAGCAGTCCAGAAATTACACACTGCCCTTGTAAAGGGTTAGTTCACCCAAAAATGAAAATCCGGTCATTAATTACTCACCCTCATGTCGTTCCACACCCATAAATGAAGATATTTTTGATGAAATCCTCAATAGACAGCCATTTCACAACCACTTTCAA
Organism: Opsariichthys bidens; assembly: GCA_037194245.1. Classification (NCBI taxonomy): domain Eukaryota; kingdom Metazoa; phylum Chordata; class Actinopteri; order Cypriniformes; family Xenocyprididae; genus Opsariichthys; species Opsariichthys bidens. Next base: position 2,839,976 of record CM074289.1, read on the forward strand.
GGTCCGGAAAGGTAATAAAGACATTGTTAAAATGATCGATGTGACCGCAGTGGTTCAGCCTTTGCAATGAGAATACTTTTTTCTTTTTTCTTACAGCAGAACGCAGACTCGTTATTGGCCGGCTCCTGCGTCGTGCTGATCACGTGACCAGCTTCAGCCAACACTGAGCCGGCGTTCAGACGTAAGCGCCGGAGGGACACAACAGCAGTTAATAACAGTAAATCTGTTATTTTTGTGTGCAAAAAGTATTCTCATTGCTTCATAAAATTAAGGGTGAACCACTGCAGTCACGTCAACCATTTAAAAAATTCATTTTTGCTAAATAAATAATGACATGGTGTGATATGACCTGCCAAGCGCTAGATGATTTTTTTTATCATGTTTTGATACGGAATTCAATAGGGTGTCCTAATTTTTCACATGACTGTATGGCACAATTGTTGATATGAAATAGAAAGGCAGAGCTAAAAATAAATGACGCTGATGCCATTAAACAAAACAAAACAAAAAAATCGAACAAGCAAGCAGCTTTAGCAAAGTCTATTTGCCTCTATTTAATTGTATAGCTTTCTGAAACAGACATTTGGGATAACTGTTGTAGGCAGAGGAAAATTTTATTACACAGACATTAATATCTCAAGAAACTTAACATTATGACTTACTTTACCTAAAATATCAAAGTGGTCTCAGTTGTTACTCCTCCTATTTTTTTTTTTTAGATAAACCTGTGTTTTGTTGGCTTATTGAAGTGCGCATGTGTGACATGTAAGAGGAAAGTTGTTGATTTAAGCGCATCTAGGCAAACTATATTGCAAACTGGCTCTTTCTCGACCCAAGAGATTGTAAAATTGTGTTCTCGTGCGTCACGATAGCCTCGTGGGCGGCATGCCAACGTTTCCTCGATTTAATGCTTCCTCGCTGAACAAAAGTGCTCGCATTGTTCATGAAAACAAACGAGGAAAAATCTTACCCAACACTTTTGAACGGTAGTGCACTGGATCTATCTTAAAAAATAAGATGTCAAGGAGAGACAAGTTAAAGAGATCTCAAAGACGACTTCAAGTCAGTGTCTCACCCAATCCTCTCTTGCTCCATGGCCTCCATCGTCTTGGCTCTCGCCAGCACGTTGTTGATAATTTCCTTCTCCTCGTCCGTCAGCTCCTCGGCTCCGACGTTGGACTCCATCTGCCTGCCGTACATCTCGCAGCCTAAAGCACACAAGCACAATAGTCAAACACATCTGCAGCGCCGAACGCTTAAATACACAAGCAAAAACAGCCATCTGTCCATATTATCAGCCAATCCCAATCGACGACAGAGGGGATTTAGTCCTGCGCATACGGAGACGCATCAGTCGGGAAATAATTTTTTAAAGGTAGAGCAATTACAACAGCTGTTTTCGTGCTTTATGTCCAGTGAGAGTGAAATCTGCTCTGTGCCTTTTGACATTACAGCATGTCACGTCATTAATGAGTCAATGCACCGCTCTTTCCGGAGTGTTGGGCAAATTCTATTTCGTCCCCACAGAGACGCTCGAACCGCTGATTGAAAATGTCGAGGTGGCAGAGGACATGACTGATTGCCATCTGGGGGTGAAATGAAGAGGAGGAGGACACGGAGACTGAATAAAGGAGAAATAGAGGGAGAGCGATGATCAGAAATTACATCACACTCTCACCAGCGCTGTCACTATTCATCTCATCAGCCGTTTCCATAGAAGACGTGTCCATCGCACGTTCCTGGTGTCTCTAAGGGCCTCAAACCTTCATCAAAAATCAAACGTGTTTGCATTAGCCGTGCTGAAAACCCTGCCGAGATTAATACGAAATGCTGACGCCGACAAAAACCTCAGCCTTGCACTTAAATGTGCACGCCTGCAACTCTAATCTAAGCTATATACAAATAACATCCAACGCAGACGGAGACGATAAACAAAGGAAAGGAAGGAACCGGGAGACGTTTTCCTCTGCAGCTTACACAGATTTATTACAAGCAACACATTTGGTCTCGGCACCGAGCCTCGAAATATATTCTACGGTTATGTTTGCGAGCTTGGTTATAATTGTTTGAGATTATTTTCCATTTATTTAGAGTGGACGTTTCACAGATTTCTGCCAGTCTATTGTCAAACAACGCTTGCACGCACGTCTGGAAAACCATTTGTCGCAGACTATAATAGAATAGGAGCCAGTCCATGTCTTTCTGTACAGGGTCAGATGTTGGGGGCAGTGCATCAATGTGCCATAAATTTTATTTCCTATGCTGAGACGTTCAGGACATTGACTGCATTATTGTATTAATGGCTAAATCAAATCCGATATCACTGAGCCATGAACTCTAGACAGTCTCATAAAACCCAAGCACAGCTGCCAAAAGAGAACAGTTATATGTTAAACATCTCATTTTAGAGCTTTAACCCAATCAAACCTACTCTATCATATTTGATACACAAATATATTAACTTATCAACATGATCAAAACTTTTTGCTGTTGCACATAATCTACTCCATGCCTTCTGGTTCTATACATACTCTATATGTTTCATACGTCAGGCTTTACAGGGTTAGGGGCCGTTCACATATCGCGCCTAAAAACGCGTGGAAAGCGCGGCCGCGTCGGGAGCTCGCGCTTCTGTTGCGTCTGTGGTTGCTATGCAACCACGAACAACACTCTCCACTGCTACGCAGAAGTTTAAACGGATTCCCATCACCGAAAAGCCCTCGCAGTAGCTCTTGTACAGGATTTATTTATGGAGAAGAAAAACTCCCGCGGTGTTTGGGTGCACCCTATCCTTCAAAAACGTAAAAAAACATGGAGAATTTCACAAACTTGTCCAAGAGCTCTTGTCACATGACCCGCTTGTGGCATTCTGAAAAGTTGAGATGTTTTCATCTCGCACGCATGGAAAAAAACGAGCTTCCATTTTGCGGAAAAGACGCGATATGCGAGCGGCCCCTTAAAAGGGATAGTTCAGGGAAAAAAAATGAAAACGATTTACTCACCCTCAAGCCATTCTAGGTGTTTATGACTATCTTCTTTCAGAACACAACACAATTGGAGATATATTAAGAAATATCCTGGCTCTTTCAAGGTGGTAGTGAATGGGGGATGAGATTTTGAAGCCCAAAAACTACGTCCATCCATTATAAAAGTAACCCATACAGGTTAATAAAGGCTTTCCGAAGCAAAGCGATGGATTTTTCTTGGAAAAATATCCATATTTAAAACTTTAAAACTAAAATAACGAACTTCTGGTGGACGCATGTTGCGAAAGCGTTCTTGCGCCAAATGAGTAAACCGTGACACGATGTGTGACGTCGGATGTAGGAGTATCGTAAGCTTAGACGACTCTCGGGGTTTAAACAAACAGTGCTGGGCAACAAACCCTCTTCAAAATATTGAAATCCTCCAACATTTCTCTTTTTTTTAGACTTTTGCTCTATCCTTCATCATTCTGTCTTGCGTCGGGTCAGATGTTACTCTTTCGCTGAAACTCGATGCGTACGGAAACTAGTTATTATAGTTAATAAAGTTAAAATATGGATATTTTTCTTACAAAAACCCATCACTTCGCTTCAGAAGGCCTTTATCAACCCCCTATTTGGATTATTTTTACGATGGATGGATGCATTTTTTTGGGCTTCAAAATCACGCCCCTCCCCAACATTCACTCCCATTATAAAGCTTGGAAGAGAAAGAACATTTTTAAATATATCTCAGATTGTTTTCATTTGGAAGAAGAACGTCATATACACCTAGGATGGCTTGAGGGCGAGTAAATCATGGGGATAATTTTCATTTTTGCGTGAACTATCGCTTTAAGGAACCCAGAAACCAGATCAATAGAACCTATAATGAAACAATTATAATCTTCAAAGAACCAAGAAGAGGTTTCATTGATGAAAGCACCAATTATATAAAGAAATGAATGCCAACAGACCTTCATTGGCAATCTGATTTCACATTTTAAAACCTAAATGCCACATCATTGTGCCCCGGAACCAGATTAGACATTTGGCTCATGATAGCGAGTCGGTTTGATCAGCGATGTCAGCACGCCTGGATTTGGCAAACGTCACTTCTTTTCCACACCTGCCTGCGGTTGCCAACATCCCTGTATGCATCCACAATCTATATCCTCAGCTGTTCCAGCATGGCTGATATTATTGCCTATAATACACTCTAGTGAGCTCTTGTACTGTGATTTATATACGCCTTGGGGCTTGTAGACCTCCAACCTCCCGGCCGCCTCTAGCAAAAGCACCTGCTCCATTCGTTCACGTGCCCTTTTTCCAGAATACAGTAGGCTTATTGAAACGCATCAAACTAAGTAATCTCACTTCAAACCGGCAGAATGCCTCGAGCAAGTTAACGAGACGTGGGATAATGATGCTTGGATTAATTGGGGCCGTTATTTATCGAGTGGGTGGTGAACGGAGAGATGTGCTGGGACATCCGTAATCATATCAGAGAAGGATAAGTGGACAAAAAGATGTTTTACACATGCTGATTTAGATGCTTAATCATGTGAAGTGCTGTTGTTTGCATCTTTTTGTAATTTGGATAGATGCATATTGCACTTGGGAGCAATGTTCAAACCCTCATGTTCAGACCTATTTATGAAAAACTGATTAATGACAAAAACAACAAAATTATTAAAACTAACTAAAATGAAATAATAATAATAATAATAATGGCATATTAAAGATATGTTGTCTACATTTCTCGATAAAATGGCCAAAAACGTTATTTACAAAATGTGCATCGATTCTTCTGCGAACAGAACCGATAAATCAGGTGTTGGGAAGCTTTCATAACAGGAAAGAAAAGGCGCGCTTAGCAAGCAGCTCCGGAACACAGCGATGCCAGGTTTGCCTTGCTGCGCTGCCAAGAGGAAAAACCCATGTCACTTAGAATTCATCAGCAGCTGCCCGCGGAAACGCTCCACAAATTGACGTGAAGTAAAAAGAAACTGAGGCGTTTTAGCTCCACAATACGTGGTCCTCCAAGGGATTTTACAGTGTGCTTCCTGTGCGCTTGCGAGCGAGTGTCTGCGTGCATGTGCGTTCCAGAAGGCCCAATGACCTGGAAAAATGGATTTGAACAAAGCCAAAAAAAAAACCATTCTGTTTTGCAGGAAATCGAGGTGATGCGAACAATCGAACTTAAGGAAAACAGAAAAGAAAGGCTGTACACATCACTTAAGACTTGATTTATTTACTTTTGCAACAAGATGAGTTGCATGTGACATTTCAGATTCACCACCGCGAAAGTGCGTGTATAAAATTTTAAAAAGCCTCCATACACTGTATCTGACCTACTTAACTTATTCCTGCGACACACACTCTTCTCACAGAATGCACACTAACACAACATCAGCATCAGCACACACGAGATCATCCACCTACTCTAGACGTCGAGAGCTTCACTGGTAAGAAGCGGCTTACCAGATTACTGAGAACCCCAACAAGTTTATCCCTTTACCGCCATTTGGATGAGTCTCCCTTTGAGTTAACGGATGCAGAACAGTGATAAATCCACAGCTACGTGACAGGTGTGGATGCAGAGCTGACAGCGGACTGTCAAAGAGGGTTACCCTTATTTTTACACGCCTCTGAGCGCCGAATGTATTCAATGGAGGAGATGTTTTCTACGCGGCCCTTCGAAAAGTGAGAGGAGTACCTCAAGGCTCCGTTTTGGGACCTCTGAAGCTCTGATGATAGAGTAAAGGGAGAATGTTTTAGTCTGCATTAAAAAATAAATAGACTCTATTTACCTTCTTAAAATATGTTTCTGGTCTTATTGTGGATGATTTAGTGGTGCACAATATCTCTGATCTCCTCTGACGTCACCAATCTCTCCCCGAGATACTGAAACATACCGCATCTCACCATCCGAACAAGTCCTGATGGACAAAATAACGCATGTTCCACCATCTTAATGCGATGGATTCATTAATGCACTTTATTGCAAAGACATAAATGTTTTCATGTGCTCATAAGTTTTCCTCAAAACTGTAATAACTCGGCTAACGTCAGCAGAAACCACTTTTCACGGTCCAATAATTTCCTGATTGATAAGACCAACTCTTGTGCTGTATTTTTTTTCTGGTTAATTTTCCTGTTAGACTCATGTCACATTATGGAAGGAAAGCATTGAAATTGTCACTTCATCCCGACATGTTTTTCATTATTTACAGTACAAATCAATGCACCCAGATGCGTGAAGTCCTTGGCCATCTGTCTGCAGTAGGTAAGCACACAGCTGGTTCTTCAGTATTTCATTAACGCTATAGCCCACCATGTCTCTAATATTGCGTAGGGGGCGTCCAAAGAGGATTTCATTTATCAACAGCTAGATGTGAATTGCAAAAATCTTTTTTTCCCCCACAAAACATGGGAATTATTGACACTATAAAGCCTACAGTATCATATGCATTACACAAAATTACCTCTAAATTATCAAAAGAAATATCAAAAAAATACCCTGTTGTACACAATCTACTACATTCCCTCCATCGTCCGATTGATCGTTTACACTTTTTAGCAAGTAAAAGACCTTTTAGTGAATAAATGTTACCTTTCAGGTTGTGAATCACACGTGAAATCTTTACTGATTTTCAAAATAAACTTAAGAATCACTTTTATATTGTTGGTAACATTTCAAGATGAACATTTACTGGCCTAAAGTAACTTGATTATCCAAACATAATTGTTATAAGAAAAAAAAAAAAAATTGACCAAATATGATACATTAGGCTTTCGAGGAACGTTTATCTTTCAATCATCTTCAAGTTATGTATAAATATAATATTTTCTCATTTAAGACATATAATTGTTACATATTGTTACATATGCATACAGTAAGAACTGATAGATATAGAATGTTATATTATTTCATGTTACTTTTTGGCCATATAAATAGCATCTGCGCCAAACTGCATATTTTCGCTCAGTTGTTTTTTAGGTGTTTTTATTCGGCTCAAGTATGAACTCCATATTCTCACGATATGAGTCACATGCTTTTTTTTTTTTTAGATTTTGTCCAAAGTCCCAATAAACTGTTATTTTATGTCAGGCTTTAAAGGGTTAATACTTACAGCAGCGATCAGTTTAGCTGGAGAGTTTCTAACACTGCGCACATTTAATTCTCAGCACTGACTTGAGTAAGCAGACACTGCCATTAAGTCTCGTAAAGTGCTAACAGCCATGTTCTGGATGGTTTGTATTTTCGGTTCTGATAGCTGTGAGCAAAGAACGCCACTAATCGCACACATAGCCAGTCAAGCGTAAAGGGATCAGAGAAAGATCTGATCTGAAAGAATGCTGGAGTTTAGACTAGGACTATAAGAAACCTGGATGGGACGCAATCACGACCTATTCTTCAGTCTGTGCTTCCCCGAGGCCGTGCCATAACAACTCACATTTACCGAGACTGACTTTGTTTTTCAATGATCAGACTCGAAAATTTTGCAATGCTTTGATATGCAAAGGGAAAAAGGTATTTTTAAGATGAAACTCTCTCCTGTTTAAGAACAAAAAAACTGTTTTCCATTGTAGACGTGCGTGTCAAGCAACATTTATCGCCTTTGAATGCCGTCAGATCCCGGTTTCGCACACAAAAGCACGGCCCAGAGAGAAAAGACTCAACTTCCCATTACATAACACACACTCATCATGAGCCTTTTGAGGATGTTGTTCAAAAGCCCTATGAGCTGTCCACAACTATTTGATGTGCTGTCTCATTTGATGCTAAGCAACTCAAAGCCGATTTGAGTCTTTGCAATAAAAAAAATGAGTCTAAACAACCCGCCGTGAATGATGTGAAATGTAGCATTATGCTCAGAAAGCGATTGCATTACAACATTTTAAAACGACGTAAAATGAAAAATCAGACTTTTCTTGCATCTACCAACCCAGAAAACGTGAAAAAAAGGACAATCCGGTAACTTTGTTTTGCTAAGCCTTTCTCTGCGAGCATGTGAAAAAACGAGCCGCTTAATCTGCATGTTTCGACCCTCGCTGCCGCCATTTTGTTTTCGCGAGCGACAACGGTGAACCAGTTCGAATCCCACGGCAAATGTTCGAGCAAAGCATGCTGTTCTCTCGGTTTAAACAATGTAAGGATGAACGCCGTTACCGACGATCCTCATTTTGTCTGCGCGATCCTTTTCTGGAAAGGGGTCGGGGAGCAGCAGCTCCTTCGCCTTTTAAGAGACACGCGCATAAAACGGTGTATTTTTGCTCACACCCGGATAGTGTCAAATTTGACAAGCTCTAATAAATGATCTGGGGGGGATTTTGAGCTGAAACTTCACTGGAGACACCAGAGACTGATGTTACATCATGTGAAAATGGCCATAAAACTCCACCAAACTCATGCACAAAGTCAGGATCGATTCCAAACACATCACGTAGCATTAAGTGCACAACATGCCACGGACGTCTCTGCCATCTGCGCTGAAGCATCTATGCATAGAGTACAGTGATGTCTAATAATAGAGCTCTCTGCCAGGACCGGTCCGAGATTTTACAAACATTTCTTTTCATGTGAATTATCGATCAACGCTTTTATAGACATGCACATGAATCATGAAGCTCGTGCTGAACGGATGCATTTGTCAAATTTAACAACAACTTCACCTAAATGCACTTTAAATGCAAGGCCACATATTAGAGCAATACACGTTTAGGACTATCTGAATATTTGTGTTGAATTAAAAGAGCCCTGTAAGTTGATGCAAGCTGTCAGTGATGTGAAGTCACTCACCGCCCCTGATGGTGAGATGCTCTCCTCGGCTCAGCAGCAGTACAGATGAAGATGTGTCTCTCTCCTCCACACTGGTGCAGGAATGGTGCTTTAATACTGTCTTTAGGGAGAAGAAAAGCCAAACCCCCACCCCCTCCTGTCTAACCGAGCTGCGCTGCGATCCAATGAGAAAGAAAGAGCGGAAATCATTTACCTGATGAAGATGATGATGATGATGATGATGGTAGTCAACAATTTTTTTAAATCCACCTCCTCCGCCTGCCTTCCTTCCTATAGGCCTGTAACTCATTTTTGTATTATTACTATTATTTGTACATAATACAGAGCAACATTCTATTTTATGTACATCTCATCCAGTTCTGTTTTCTCACGAGAACGCTTCTCTTTCTTTCGTTTTAATCACCATCTTTTACCTCGGCTCATTAGGTTTAAAAGGTCACGTTCGCCTCTGTGCGAGTGAAATGATCAATTATGCTATAATTTGTTATAATTAGAAATAGTGAGCAAAATTACAGTCGTCAGTGAACATCATGTGATTCTACTGCCCCCTTGTGATCGTGTTTGTAGTGATTATCCTCGCAAATAATTCACCATGGTAACCAGTTTGTCAAAACACTAGAGTTAGTTCAGAAAAGCCCTGAAAAATAAGACTTGGAGTAAAATAATGAGATAAAGGCAGCTTAGATGACGCATTATAAAAAAAATAACACAGTCTCGCTGTTCTTAAAAGTGTTAAAATTGTGTCTGTTAATTGAAATGATGCTGAAATAAAAATAAAATGATCATAAACTTGATTGAAAATTAGAAATGTTGCCTGAAATAAAATGAGTTTAAGCCCTAACAATAAAATTTCATGCTAAATGGAAAATTTCTCGTAAAAACCAATAAAAATGATTAATTCACAAAGCAAAATTATTCAAATATTAATCGATGAAAAACTCGAACATTATAAAACTTGAATTAGAAATTGTCCCTGAAATAAACTTTAAGTGTAAATAGTACCATTAACTGAAACTGAAATAAATATAAAAGCTAAACAGGAACAAAAAGAAAAAATTAAACAAGTTAAAAAGCATTTAAAAACATGTAAAAAAAAATAATAATAATAAATAAATAAAAGCTAATTGAAATGGAAATAATTATCAATTAAAGCTAAATGGAAATATTGTATACCAAAACTAATTTAAAAAAATGATAAAACTATTTAAAATGATTAAAACTAACTAAAATTAGATGACTAATTTATATATATATATATATATATATATATATATATATATATATATGTGTGTATATTAATATATTTATATATTTTTTTCATATATATTTATATGTATATTAATATATTTATTTATATATATATATATATATATATATATATATATATATATATATATATAAAAATAAAATGTGTGTGTGCGTGTGTATGTGTATTTATATACACACACAAACACATCTATAAGCTCATTTGAAATATTAGTAAACACTACAATAGTATTAAATAACATTGCATACTGAAAGTGACTGCTGCATGCCCACGTCGGTGTTTGGGGACGGGATTCATTCAGACACTGGTCTCAGGTCAGAGATCAGGGGTCAAATGAAATGAAAGATGAAAGCGAGCAGAATGAGAAAATGCTTCACATGAACCAAGAGCATCTCGAGAGACACCGGCCTCACGTCGCTCTGCAGCAGAATGAAAAATTACACTGAGAGAGTGATCTGACTCACAATCGCTATTCTTATCGATATTATTTCATTCGGTTTACGTCACATGTGACCTTTCCACCGTGATTACGTGATGCGTGGCATCGTAGAGTAGCGCAAGATGAGCATTTGTGGTTAAAAAGTAAATATTTTTATTATTCTTTTTAGAAAATGACCGATCATTTCTCTAGATCAGACTCTTATTCCTCGTCTGGGATCATGTCGAGTCTTTGAAGCTGCGCTGAAACTGACATTCGGACCTGTTGAACCCCATTGAAGTCCACTATATGGAGAAAAATCCTCAAAAACCCTCATTTCTTTTCAACTGATGAAAGAAAGACATAAACATCTTGGACGACATGGAGGAGAATAAATTATCAGGCCATTTTAATCCTGAACTAATGCTTTAACATTAACTAACACAACCTTATTTTAAAGTGTTACCAGAATATGTCTAGCAGCAACTCTCTGGTGTCCCTCAGCTGGTCCTGAATCTCCAAGCGCTCTATAAGCAGAGCCGCTCTTCATTATCAAACACACGACTGCGTCTCTAGATGGACGGCAGGTTAACCTTTTCCAGTTTTATCAGGACGGCGGTCAATAACGTCTCGGGGGTCCGTGTCCTCGTCTGCTCCGGCCGGATATATATCGTGCGTTCGGTTGTAAAGGTTCTGCGCAAACAAGGCCGTCATTAAACCTCAAACATAACAAGCAGCTTCTAAAGATGACTAAAAACATCAAAGGCTGATTCTCTTTTCTATTATTAAGTCTGTGTAATAATACATAAAAGCAACTGTATGTAAATATGTATCTTGTGATTTAAACAAACCCGAGACCAGCATGCGCACTTAACATTCATGTCGTTTTAATTTCAACCCAGATTTTGCTCTCGAAGCTCGTGAGATTCAATGCAGTTCTTGTGATAATAAAAATAGACACAAATGAGTTGTCATACAGTAAGAGTGTTATAGCTATGAAACGAATGTGGATGGCAGCTCAGATCATTTGATGTTGAGAAATATCTCTTTTGATCGCAGAATATCGGCAAATCTGTGCACAGTTTGAGGTCTGTGAGATTCATCTTTTTAGCAACAACAACAACAACGACAAAAAAAGTCTCGATTGTACGTTTACATTTATGCATATAACAAACGCTTTTAGAGCTAAAGCCATTTGACAAAGAGCAAACAATAATTGTAATAGACAATGCCAGGATTATTAAAGGTTTGCGGTCATGTGACAGGAGTGGAGACCTGTAAAACAGGCTTGTTAGTTTTTCAATGTCTAAAGAAAAACAAAAATATGTGAACAAAACGTGAGTTGGAGTTCATATTCGTTCAATCACTAAAAACAGACAATTAAAGTGCCTTAAAGGGATAGTTCAACCTGAAATTTAAATCTCACCATCAAGTTGTTTCAAACCTGAATTACTTTCTTCTACTGAACACAAAAGAAAATGTTTGAAGGATATGGGGAACCATAACAGTTGATGGACCCCATTGAAAAAAAAAATACTATGGAAGTCAATGGGGCTCATCAACTGTTTGGTTATACCAACATTTTTCAAAATATCTGTCAGCAGAAGAAAGAAATTCATACAGGTTTGGAACAGAATTTTCATTTTTGGATGAACCGTCCCTTTAACGAGAAACTGTGTTTATATTAGAGTCCTCAGAATCCTTTTTAAAGGTTTTGCGACTCATTTTTGAAAATTTGCTCATTGCCACTCATTTTGGTCACATGATTATTTATCAAAGCAAACTTGATTATTAAAATTAGTGTTTAAAAGATGTAAATTATCTTTAAAATTTCACATGGGTTTGATTTAAATTCAGTTAAATGGTCAAGTTTACACCCGGATGGTGCAACTTACCCCCAACCTGGGGTAAATTGAGCCACAGGAACACTTTAAAAAAAAAAAAAAAAAAAAAAATCAGGAAGCCATATTGTTAAAAACCCTTTTTCATAGATTTAAAATTATAGGAAATTATCCAGAAATTACTTTACATACTTTCTGCCTCATCTTGAAGACCACACAAGAAAACAAAAAAAAAAATGGCTCATCTTACCCCACTCTCCCCTTATGCAACATATATTGAATTTGGACTTAATATTGCTGTTTTTCCATAGTACAAACCAGGTAAAAAAAAAAAAAAAAATTGTTTGATCGGTGTTCCTGTAAGGTTGTGATGTCACATGAAAACTACCAATCAGACAACTAGATAAGGAAGCAAACTAGAAAACTATTTTTCTCTCGTGTGCTTATAATTCCGGTGTCGAATTTTTACTCTTGGTTATTGTGAGCAGATTCACCTCGAGTCCATGTGGCTTGCCAGTAAAATCCAGATCTGCTGTCATGAGCTTCATTCACAGCCCTGCAGTGAAACAGCTGCACAATCTCCACAGCACTCAGCCAGCTGCGCAACATAAAAATAGAGTCCAGCTCAACAAAACCTATTAGCTTCAGTCCACTACGCTTAATGTGCGATGTGTCAGCAAGAGCCAATGCAACATCTACAATAACCAGGGCTGGGTGGGTTACTTTTCAAATGTATTTCACTACAGATTACAAAATACACGCTTTAAAAAGTCATTAGTAACGTATTTCGTTGCATTACTCAAGTTTAGTGACTTCATCGAAATACTTTAGAATACTTTGGAATACTAATAAGTGTGAAACAAACACAAAAAAGATCATTGAGAGTTTTTATCTCACAATTCTGACTTTTTCCCTCTGAATTGTGTGATATAAAGTTGCAATTGCGAGTTATAAAGTCAGAATTATGAGATATAAACTCACAATATTGAGAAAAGTCAGAATTATGAGATATAAACTCACATACTAAATTTACAGTTGCAAGAAAAAAAGTCAGTATTGCAAGTTTATATCTCCCAATTCTGACTTTATAACTTGCAATTGTGAGTTATAAAGTCAGAATTATGAGATATAAACTCACAATATTGAGAAAAGTCAGAATTATGAGATATAAACTGACAATATTGAGAAAAGTCAGAATTATGAGATTTAAACTCACACACTAAATTTACAGTTGCAAGAAAAAAAAAGTCAGTATTGCAAGTTTTTATCTCCCAATTCTGACTTTATAACTTGCAATTGTGAGTTTAAATCTCGCAATCCTGAGAAAAAGAAGTCAGAATTGTGAAACACAAACTCACAACAGTGAGAAAAAGTCGCAGTGACGAGTGAATTATAAAATGACTCCCAAAACATGAAAACAGTCGTGGATCATCAGGTCATGACAGGACAGTTCAGTTCACAGTTGGGCAATTTTTCAGGACAGAACTAAATAAAAATAAAAAAATTTTATGATCCTCTTAAAAGTATTAAAATGTTGGTGAAACTTTCCTCTTTTTCAGACGGTCAGAGTCAGAGAATCACCAATCGCTGTTTAAATGACATTAAAACTCAAAGTAATCACTTTGGTAATCTAAAACACTTTTCAGATGGAACTGTAATCTGATTACCACACATTTAAAATCAAACACAGTGACTCAAATGTTCTATTTTAAATACGTGACTAAGTTACTTGTATTTCGTTACTCCCCAACCCTGCCAATACGATGGTAATATTGTTTTACCTGTTTGCGACAGATGAAATAAAAAACAAAATCAGCTTTTCACAGACACACACACACAAAAAAAAAAATCATGGGTGCATCAAACCAACACTAAATTCCATGCATCCATTCAGGTTAGTTCAAAAGAGGACTCGACCATGAAGATGTGAGCTTCTTGTTTATTGTCATCAAGGAGTTCATGTTGGTTAATTGCATTGATAGCCGAACAACACGATCAACCCTATTAGCTTCAGTAAGGCTCACCGTCTGGCACGAGAAGAGATGCTGCTGGGTTAAACATACAGTATATCTTAATGGCAATTACATATGTTTAGTAAGTACATTCTCCTCTACAAGATATTCATGTACAATATACAAGTTTAAAAAATATAGTTTGCATTGAGTTCCACAACCGTTTCGTTCTCTTCACGATGACAAAAATTCACATTAGTTGCTTTGGACTGTAATGCTTTCCGTAGAGCGAAGAGGACTGGGATTTTTTTTGTGTGTTTCAAAAGAAAGAAAAGATGTTGGTCACTGACACACACACACAGAAGTCTGCAATCTTTACATCGTTGAGAGAAGTGTGGCTGAAACAGAAGACCGGACAAACAAACAGCAGTATTTTTAAGACACAAACACGCTCACACACTTGCACTAAACACACGACAGGACGCCAGATACACGACGGGCCGAGAAAAGCAACTCAAAGAGACCCGACTTTTGCATTTTAAATGTGCAAGGAATCAACACTCAAGGCGAAAGAAAGCGAGAAAGTCAAGGCCAAATAATACGGACGTGATGGAGAACAAGACGCTGAAGGCCGAGAACGAACACGACGTCCGAACCGCAGTTGCTGAGGAAAGAAGCACTTGCGAAAATGTTAAATAAACAAATGACAAAATACTGCTGACGTTAAACACAACAAGCAACTTTACACTCTAAACATAAGTTTTATGTCATTTAATTGCAAAGCAATTTTCAATCCACTTGGATTACATAGTTTTAACCCTCATGTGCTGTTGGGGATGTTTTCATCCACTATGGGGAATTTTTGAGTCTTAATTTGGCCATAACTTCCTCCGTGTTTCAGCAAATGGAATGATTTCTGGTGACAAATCTTATTTTGACACATATTTTGGGAAAATGCTTTGAAAATGTTCAAAAACTCAACAGAACTCTGTGGGCGAATTCACGACCCTTTCGTTATGATTTTAACTGCTTTAAAAATGTATCAGATAAATATTTTTTGCTTAAATCTATTAATCAACCTCAGTCCTGATCAAAACTACTAAATTTAAAAAAAAAAAAAAAAAAAAAAAAATCAGGATTTTAACTCTTTAATTGCCAAATTCATAAATGATGTCAGTGATTTGGGAAAAAAACGTGTCAAAGATTAGAAACAACATTGTTAGTTTTTGTGCAGCATCAGATTTTAACGTTTTAAAAGAGTTAAAATCCTGATTTTTTTTTTTAATTTAGTAGTTTTGGTCAGGACTGAGGTTGATTCATAGATTTAAGCAAAAAAATTTGAAAAAAATATTTATCTGATACATTTTTAAAGCAGTTAAAATCGTGGCTGTTTTCAGAACAATGCACAAGGGTTGACAAACAAACTAATAAACTTAATGTGATTCATATTTGTCAATCATATGTAAATGAAATTGCTAAGATTTATGTAATAGTTGAGTATATGAATAGTGAGAGATGAAATGTCTTTTATCTTCAGTTGATTTCATCAGTTGTAGTTCTTGTGTTTCTCTGTCCTTCAGTGATTCTGCTTGTTAACAGCAGGCGTTCATCATTAATGCTCAATCATCACTTAATGATCTCATTAACTCTGACACTGTTTCAACAGTACTTTAACTCAGTAGTGTCCACACACATGACCACTAAACAGTGTTCATTAACCTGTGAACTATTACATAAATCTTATCCATTTCATTTACATATGACTGAGAAATATGAATAACATTAAGTTTATATTAAAACCATGTAATCCAAATGGATGGAAAATTGCTGTTATTAAATTACATAAAACTTATGTTTAGACTGAAATATTTTTTTTGAGTGTAGATGGATGAGAGTTTGGTTTAGTGAAACAAGCAAAGATTAAAGTGTTAAAACTACGCTCTAAAAAATTCTGTTTGGGTTAAATGTTTGACCCAACCTGTTGGGTAGTTTTTATTTAACTTAGCTATTGTTTAGAAATGACTCGCCTAAAATGAATCCAAAATAGGGTGAAAATGAACATTTATTAATAAGTAATAAATACTTATTAATAGATTTTGATTATTACTGTTGCCTCTAGTAATTATATGTCTGATTTTTCATTTTGAGTTCATTTTAAGCCAGTCATGTAGTCATTTTTAATCAATAGTCGAGTTAAACAAAATTATTCAAACGTTTAACCCAACTGCTATGGGCCGATCGCAGGGTTTATCCATATCTAAGCATTTTTTAGAGTGTTGAAAAGACAAAAATTAGAAGAGAAAATGAAGGCATGTGAACAATTTATCCAAAAAGTCAAGTTTGTCCATCATAGAGGGCCCAAATAACACTTTAAAAACCCTTAATTATATCCATTGCTATTTATAAGCTAGAAATCCTCAGGGTTACAAATGTGCAGTCACTTTTAAAACAGTGATTTGGAAATTAAGTTCATACGGTGATTTGACGTAAATAAGCAATTTCTTTAAAAAACAGAAACGGCAAAATATCATTTAAACAAACAAACAAAAAAAAAAAAAAAACGGATAAGAAACAGGTTTGCAGCTGCTGGGTGGCCTGATGCAGCAGAACAATAATTCAGTAACATAAACAAGCCAGTGACACGGACGTTGTTTTGTCCCACGGAAAAGTCCTCCGAATCAGGACGTCGCTCTCCAGGGGGACAAAAAAGGCAAACCGAGGGGTTTTCCGACCCATCAGGGCTGAAGTTCTCCTGCTGTTTGGAGCAAAGTCTTAAGGACACTGGGCTTAAACTGAAGGCAGAGGACGTGAGAATGGACGATTAGAACGATTCGGATCCTCCAATCGGAATTTAGCACTAGCACTAAGATGGCACAGAATGCTGCGATTAGGTATTGGGCCTTTTTCACTGCATATAAAACGAACGAGCTGTATTTGTGAGGATGAAGAGCATCCCTTTCCTTTGCCGAGAATCGCTTCTCTGCTGTTCCCAATTATTTTAACAAAGGCGTATGTGATGATAGCGTCCTTTTTCCGTTAGAATATTACACTTAATGCTTTCCAGAAAGAGACGGAGAGAGAAAAAATAAACGAATGAGACAAAGACTTAAGAGATGAACGTAAGAGCAAAAGCTTTTCCCACAAGCACTAAATGTAGCCTGAATTGATTTCAGAAAACTCCACATCCAAAAAAACATGATTTTGCAGGGGCTGTTTTGGGTTTATTCGGTATAAGGCTTCATGATCGTCACAGTGGTTTCTTAGTGTGGGGTTAAAAGGCTACGTAGCTGGAAGGAGAAATGAAATTCACTCCATCCGCCTGTCTCTGAGCTTGCGTGGACCGGTCTCTGGATTTTTTTCTTCTTTTTTCTTTATTTTTTTTGTCTTTTTTGTCATCTCTCCGTTTAGTCATGATCACTTCTCAGGTTTTCAGGAGCGTCTGGCAACAACAAAAGCAATTCCTGTCGGGGAATGAAAAAAGACGGATCACACACAGTCATTATTGCGCTGCATTGGCACACAACAAACACTAAAGGCTTCTCTTTTTGAGAAGCGATACTGCAGAGAGAAGCAGAGCTGTTAATATTGTTGGTCTTTAGCCATATTTAGACAGGAAAAACACCTAATTTAGCACAAAATAATATTAAAACGTCCAGTTTGCATGCGTCGTGGTGCTCCCCCTGCTGGATAGCAGCTCAATCTTTTCTTAAATAAAATGCTAAATTGTGTGGGGCTTTTTTACGCCGCTTCATAAAATGAAAGATGTCTTTATTACTGTTCTGGACCTTGAAAGTGGTAGTTCCGTAGCTCCCAATGGAGGGTCAGAAACCTCTCCGATTTCCTCAAAAATGAACGAAATCTTGCGGGTGTGGAACTTACCCTTTAAATCTATGGAGAATGAGGTCCACTTTCATGCAGAGTTTAGCCCCAACCTTGATCAAACTCACATGCCTGTTGCTTTCTTGTGACTCTGAAGACCTTACCTGTGTCCGAAACCGCCCATTCGCTCACTCGTTCACTAACCCCTATATAGTGCACGGCAGTTGAGCGCACTATATCAGCAAAGAGTGAACGAAAATGAGTGAGCGAATTTGGACGCTGACATTAATAGCACGCGCCAGACAATTTCATCATTAACATTTCCTATACCCATCTGTAATATGTCCCGTTTAGCTTCATGAATTGTATATTACTGTTTATTTGTCATGTTTATTGAGAATAAAAAATAAAAACACCTGTGTCATGCTATTTAGTACATTTATATTTAAAAATAACAGAACAAAAACACTACACTGTCACATTTGTTTATAAAAAATATAATAGTAAATAAATACAATATAAACAACAGTATACAATGTACAACAGTTCACTAACATATGAGAAAAATCCACCAAATTATCATATGATAATAAGTATATATATATATATATATATTATGATATAAACCTGTATCATTTCGCTTCAAAATATCTTCACAAAGACGTTCTAATTAATAAAAAATTACTCTTACATTTGTAGAAGTTGCCGCTTCCCGTATTGCCGTCGGTCATATTCATTTTTCTTTCGCGCTCGATCGTTGGATTTTGGGTGACGGCGCTTTAACGAGCGCACGTCGAATGTACACTCAAAATCAGAGAGGATTGTGGGTAAAAGTAGTGAACGAACGTAGGGAATGAAGTCGTTCACTCAGAATTCGGACAGCACTACAAAATGGCCAACACCCGATATAGTGCACTATATAGTGGATAGGGAGCGCTTTCAGACGCAGCTCTAGCTTGTTCAGGTGTGTTTGATGTCATGTGATGTGCTGTGGTGCAGAATGAGCCGTCATACCTCTGATTTGGGCAGTGCTGAATCTCATCTGTGACTCTTCTGCTGTTGCATCAGACCCACATTCTCATAGACTCGAGAGCTGTCGTCCCTCAAACTGTAAAACATATAGACGTCAGATACTTCTAAGCATCTTTGCCAGGCAAAATGGAAAGTTTCCAGCTTACAGTTGGCATAAAATCAATGCTGACGTTTTTTTTTCTCCTGCACCGAGTCAGAAATCTCCACTTCTGCATAAACGTTGTGCTTTTCATCAAAGATTCCTTACAAAAAAATTCTAATAATTATATAATGACAATAATAATAATAAATGTTTCCCCGAGCAGCAAATCAGCATTTTAGAACGATCTGTCAATAGTGTGAGGTTTTGTGCGTGTTCTCACTCGGCACAGGTTGGCGTCGGTGTGCACGGCGGCAGAGGGCTCTGATCTCCTCCAGTCAGGTCAGAGAGAGAATATTTGATGTTGGTGTACTCGCGTCCTTTAATTTTACTTTTCTGAAAGAGAGACAAAAGAATCAGCCTATTTTTAACACCACCGATCAAGCTCGATATCCGTGCCGTACACACCTGCTCCTCCTCTATGCGGCGCTGTAGAGTCTCAATATAATGCTGCACGGCCATGTAGATGAACCGATACTGGGCCTCCGTCTGTACCATTCCTGAACGCTGAGATCGCACCATCTGGATAGTCTTGGGCACATCAATATCACAGTCCACTCCTGCACAACAGACTTCTGGTTAGAGATAACTTTAAAAAAAAAAAAGGTGAAGTTGCAACTGTGGCCAAATTTAGGTTGTAAGGCCTTGTAATTACCATGAAGAGAATCAATAGTAGTAGTGCGTGTTTTTATGCACTGTTCATCGCTGGAAGTTCACAAGGTATGTAAAATTAAATGAGTTGTTTGCCTCTCTATTAAGAAACTATAATATCGTATCGGAATCGGCCGATATATGGTCATGTTTAATGTTATTATTATCGGCAGGATAAGAAAATTTGGCCGATGTATTAAAGCCGCTAAATAATGGCTTGTTTGTAATGATGGTTTTGAATTGCTTGAAATAGGATTAGAATCGCTTCAAAAAAGGAAAACAGTTAAGTTCAACTTGTTCAACTCTGTCATACAGGCTACATAAAATGATGTGAACATTATAATTGTGTACTTGGACATGGCTTTAAATGGTGAGATGATTGTTTTTGTAATCAGAAAAAAAATTACATCAAAAATGATATAAAACTTGGATTTAGATTAATGGGCCAATATATCGTTTATCGGCTTTCAAATATAAAGAATTATCGGCCACAATTTTCATATTGGTGCATCCCTACTTTGTTCTGTGTAATAAGTAAATGTAATAAATTAAGTAAATGTAGAATGTGAGCTCCAATGTGCAGGCAAAAAACTAAATTTCAAAATAAAAGTGCGCTGTCAAAATACAAGTCCCGCTTCCAATGCATCAGCCGAACAGAAAAATTTACATGCTGACGCCGATGATTAAAAAATGTGTGTGTGTGTGTATATATATATATATATATATACATATATATATATAGATAGGATAGACACTAATAATCTAGATGTTAGGACTTTACCCTTTTCTCTGATGATGTCTATTAAAATATCAATAACGATGAACGTTCCTGTTCGTCCAATCCCAGCACTGCAGGAGAAACAGAAATGCAAGTAAATAACCAACAAACACGCTCGTATGATGATGAAAACATTAGGACTGACATGTCTAACTAAAAGCCACAAATATTTTGATGGTATGAAGTCTGTTTTCTCAGAACCTGCAGTGCACCACGATGGGTCCAGCCCCGGTTATGCTCTCCTGCTTCATTTTGACCTCTTCCAGGAAGTCCAGAACGCCACCAGGGTCTCCGGGCACACCGTGGTCTGGCCAAGCGCGGAAATGGTACTGCCACACTGTACGCTCAGTGTTACCCTACCAAATCGGACAGAACACCGGCGTTAGAGACAAACTCTCGTGTTTATGCGTCACGTAACCATTTCAGTTTTTACTTTACCTGTCCAACTTTTGACAGCTTCAGCTCTCTCAGGATGTAATCATGTGCCGACGTTTCCTTAACGTTCCGCACACGCATGGCTCCGTACTCCTTCAATGCCGACACTTCGGGCCAATACTTCACACATTTACTCTATGAAGGTAAACACAATCCATCTCAGAACAGTTGCGCTTTGGCTGAACATTGAGTTACCAAAATCGTAAAACGGCGAATGTATTGCAATGGCTGCGATTTATTAAATAAACATGTGCCGCAGGTTTCCGAGTGAAGAAACGCACATCAACCATTCTCCAAATTATAAACGTTATTAAAACTGTAATAATATTATTTAGTGTCTAATTAATAATTAGTAATAATAATAATAGTCAGAATTACTAAATAAAATAGTATAAAAATAGTAAAAAATTAGAGCAGCACGATTCTGGATAAATTGACAATCACAATTTTTCTGTTTCAAATAGAGATCATGATTCTCCCACAATTCTGGTCTCATCAAAAGACTGTAATTTACTAGAGTTTCAAAATATTAATTGCTGCAGTCAATTTAAAAATTGTTAAATAATTTGAATGACTTACTTAAAAAAAAAAAAAAAGAAATGGGTTTGAGTGAATGATTCAATGACTCACTCTCGAAAGATTCAAAGACTGGATGAATCAATGTTTTGAACGAATCTCTTCTCTCCTCTTTTTAACAGTCATTTGTCACACGTTACTGGTGTAACGATGTCATTGATACAATCATTCTTTGAAGCGTCAATTTACTTTCAAAGGGTGATTTGCTCCATTTTGCCTCCATTTATGGATGAAATTGTGTGAGTGATTATGATCTTTTAGTGATTAATTGTTAATATTTTTGTCATTTTGATGAATAATCAAATTGTGCAGCCCTACAAACAGGAACAGTAAACGTTGAGCTCTTTTTAGATGCGCCATTGTACCATTTTAAAAAGTATTTAAATACTGTTGACATATTTAAATATTTCTTTTAGCTAGCCAAATACCAGTATGTGATGGGTAAAACCCAGCTCACCTTTCCCCGTTCCACTTCCTTCGTGGTCATGACGATGACTCGAGAGTTCTCCTGAAACACCATCCTCCAGAAGTCACTGATGGTGTTTTGCAGGCAGCCCTGCGTGGCGATGTAGCTCCTCTTCAACTTTGAATTGTTGCTCTTGCTCTCGTTATCAGGCTGGCGGACCACAAATCCACGTTATTACACAATTATTTAATCATTCTGGCAGGATTTAAAGGCACCTTTATTACCATGATGATGTTGGCATTGATGTAGTCAGAGCCTGGTTCGTTTGCATCACCGTCGGTCAGCACGACCCGCGTGTGGTCGACTGAGGAAGAGGCGCAGAATATTAATATTATTGACCCATGGCATGTCGCACATGAGATTCGGAGAGTTTTTTCTAGGATTTGCATGATGATGATGATGTTCACTTACAGGGAAGAATGTTCTTATATCTGTTCTTGTTTTTGTTTTCTGGCCGTTGGCCCTCCTTGCGACTGTAGAGTAGTTTACACTCCTGCTGCTGAAGCGTCTGTGGACACAGAATAGAAAATGATTCCCAGAACTCCACTCTTTAGAATATAAAGGTATTGAAAACTGTCTATCAGTGTATCAGATCATTGGACAATCTACACAGTAAAAACCCCAGAGTTAAATCAACTCTGCTCAGATAACATTTGGTCCCGCTCTAAATAGTGTTAAAGTCACACTCTTCAGAGATTGAATGTCTTTTATCTTCAGTTGATTTCATCTAAGACTGTGGCTGAAGTCAGTTGTAGTTCTTGTGTTTCTGCTTGTTAACAGCAGGTGTTCATCATTAATGTTCAATCGTCGCTTGCTTAATTGCTTAATAATCTCATTAACTTGAACTCTGCTTCAGTGTTACTTTAACACTATTTAGAGAGGGACCAAATGTTATCGGAGCAGAGTTGATTTAACTCTGGGGTTTTTACTGTGCAGGTGCTGATTGGCTCTCACCTCAAACTCCTCCCAGAATCCCTGCTTGACCTTATCTGTGGCCTCCGCCAGCTTGCTGAGCTCTCGTACCCGGCTCTCGATCTCTGCCGCATTGATGCGGGTCGTGTTCAGAGGCTGCAGGAAACACAACGCTGCATTACTCGGTATTAGGTATGTCAAATATACAAGTACGTACATTTGCACGACTGCTCACACTGCTCACAATTGCAAAAATCAGGAGTTGGTCTTTTACCTCACCAAGGCTGCATTTATTTCATCAAAACTTAATTTTTGTGAAACATTATTACAAACTAAAAGAACTGTTTTCAATGTAATATATTCTGGTGATCAAAGCTGAATTTTCAGCGTCACCTTCAGAAATCATTCTGATATGATGATTTGCTGCTCAAAAAACAGATTACTATACATGTTAAAAACAGTTGTGCCGCTTCATATTTTCATGGTAACGGCGATACATTTCTTCCTTGATTGTTTGATGAATAGAAAGTTTAGAGGATAAAGAGAATTATTAGTGATATTATTAAAGGTCTTTGCAGTCACTTTTGATCAATTTACATTTCACTTGGCAGACGCTTTTATCCAAAGCGACTTACAAGGGGAGCAATTAGGGTTTAGATGTCTTGCTCAAGGGCACTTTAGTCGTGGTATCGAAGGTGGAGAGAGTGCTGTTCATTCACAATCCCCACCTTCAATTCCTGCCGGCGTGGGAATCGAACCAGCAACCTTCAGGTTAAAAGCTCGACTCCCTCACATTAGGCCACGACTACCCCAATTCAACACATCCTCTCTGAATGAAACTGTTCATTTCTTTTATAAACAAAATCTTGCTCACCCTGAACGTTAATGTACATCTGATGTGATTTACAAATAAGTAACATCACATCACACAATTCTCAATAGATTTTTACTTCAAATGGTCAATCACACACCTGTTTGAGCTGCAGGACTGTGCCCAGCGTTTCCACCATAGGGTTTTTCTTGTAATGCTCCACCAGGTCCGTGAGCGAGTCGAATTTCTCCCCACCGCCAACATCATACTTCAGATCGTGCTGACAAAATGATAATAGAAAAAAATAGCCAACTTATACAGCACAACACAGGTAAACAGCCTTTTCATGACTGTGTTTTGGAACTAAATAAACATGAAGCGTGTAATTTCTGCACCGTCAAATTCAAACCGGTTTCCAATTTAGATCAACAATTAAACATTAACAGATAATAAATAAGAGAACACATTTTAGCCTAAATGTATATAAAGGATGCAATGAATATTTTCAGCCGAAGCAGCTATTTTTATTTTCAGGCCGAAATGATTTTGGAGGGGTTTTTTTGCATCTTCAAACTCAAAGAAATTGTATAAATCTACACTATTTGAGCTCACCGAGCTGGTTGATGAGCTATTTGACCATTCCAATCCATCTCGAACAAAAAAAATTAAATAATAAAACACATTTCACCAGCCAGTCATGCATCTGAACTTTACCTGGCAGCGTATCATGACGTGGGTGACTTTGGGTTTGCCGTCACTGGTGTCCGTCTTGTCATCTCCGGTCCGTACGGAGAGCACAAAATCTCCCGGGTGACTCTGACTTTCTCTCACCAGGAAACTTCCATTCTTGCCCTTCTCTGTCAGCAACTTCTCTGCCTCACGACCAGATAGGTGACCGTGAAACCACCTTGCAAAACAAAAAGGACATCAGAGGAGGGTGCTCGGGTTCAGACGCCTATAAAACACAACTATCGGCCCACGTCGTCACGGAAGGACAGGATAATGAGCTATGCATGTGCTCACCTCTCAGAAGTGGGATCGGCACAGTTGAGCGGGTATTTCAGCTCAATGACGTCTCCGTTTTTCTCTTTCAGCTGCCCGTGATGTTCCATGTAATACTGCACCAGCTCAGCCAGGGTGGCAAACTTCTCTCCACCGTACAGGTCATAATAGTCTCCCGTGTTTTGGATCTTAATGTGGGTGACCGCACCATTTCGCCTAGTGAAGAGAAGAGCTTCAATTGAGTATAATTGGTTTACATTGGTCATTTTGTTGGTATTATTAATAGAAAAATGTAAAATGTTAATTGGTTAACTGTAAGTTGTCTTTCCATTTACATATAAAAGTATATACGGCTAAAAGTTAAAACGGCCCTTGATTATGATTTCACTTTTTTAACTTTAGTTAGTGTGTGATGTTGCTGTTTGAGCAGAAACAACATCTGCAAAGTTACGACACTCAAGTTCAATGCGAAGAGAGATATTTTCTTTTACAGAAATCACTGCTAGGAACTACAACGAGCTTCTTCCCTGGTTAGTGACATCACAAACCCTAAAATTTACATAAACTCCGCCCCCGAGAACACTCAACAAAGGGGGCGGGGCCATGTCAGGCTGCTTTAGAGTTGTTGTAGTCGAGTGTTGTCGACGCCGTCATTTTACGCCACAAACGAGGGTCGATTCGAGGAAAAAAAAAAGACGAACGTGACGACACACGCTAGTGACGAGTCGATCAACTCCACAGCAACGACATCAATTTATCCACGAACCGTTCAGAAACGTCTAAAAGTGTCGGTTTGAACAATGTAAGGATGAACACTTTTGCCATTTTGTCTGCGTGAGATTCTTCTGGAAAGAGGGCGGGGAGCAGCAGCTCATTTGCATTTAAAGGGACACACACAAAAACGGCGTGTTTTTGCTCAAACCCAAATTTGACAAGCGATAATAAATGATCTGAGAGTTATTTTGAGCTGAAACTTCAGAGACTTATATTATATTTTGTGAAAATGGGCATAATAGGTCCCCTTTAACAACACATTATATTTAATTTCACTATAAAATGTAGTCAAATCTATGTTTTTACATTTAAAAAAAACTATGAATTGCCATATGATTTAAGGTGAAAAACATGATACGCCACATATGATTACATTCATCAGTAATGTACAGGGTAACTTTCATGCGTGTTACTCTGAAGGCGTTTTATCTTTGTTTATATAATGAGTATTCTCCTCTTACTTTTTACATTTAGTCATTTAGCAGACGCTTTTATCCAAAGCGACTTACAAGTGAGGAAAACAAACAAGCGATTCTTCATGAATTGGCAAATAACAGAGGAAGTGCTCACAATACTCTCTTCTTCGTCTGTTTTACCACCTCTAGTATTATGGTGGTAATCATTACATTTTCTACTGTAAAAAGCCGATAAAATGCACAGGCATCCTGCAAGGACACCGGTAGGGCAGGGGTGTCCAGTCCAGTTTAACCCAACCCTAATTAAACACACCTGAACCAACCAATCAAGGTCCTCCGACAGGATAGAAACCTCCGAGCAGGTGTGATGAGGCGCTAAACTCTGCGGAGGGGTCAGTTTTTTTTTATTTCTGACAAGCACAGATGCCTTTTGTTGTTGTTTTTTTTTTAAATTTACAGTGTAAGTGTCACTTGTTATTTCCAGCCTAAACGCTCATGCGTCCGTCACCTCTCACCTGACGGAAAGTGTAAAGTCTCCAGGATTGCTTTTGCTGGGACGGGCCAAGAAACTGCCGTCCACGCCACGGTGAGTAGAAGGTTTTCTGCCTCCACTCCAGTGATGTTTGGGTGGAACCACCTACCGACAGACAACACACGACATGAAAGAGCGATTTTGGCCGAAAAAACACGGCGGATGCGGCTGATCAGTAAACATCTCATGAAAAAAGATAAGCCACAGATGCTCAATAGGGCTGTGCAATTAATCGGAAAACAATCGCAATTTGAGCACATGCAATTTCTAAATCGCACAAGTCTGCAATTTTATTTGTTAATTTATTTATATTTTAATTGAGAACACTGCAACGTTATTGTGCGCATGTTTAAGCTGTTGACCAATCAGAGCACAAATGAGAACAAAGCAAAGCGGGAGAACAGAATAGGCAAACGGGAGGAAAGAAGAAAAAATATGGATGCAGTTCAGAATAAAAATGATTTGGTACCAAAGAGAAATTCAACATCAATCGTTTGAGATTCAATCACTGGACAAAAGCTGCCAACTCGCACTTATTTCACACAAGTCGCTGTATGAGAAATGTAAGGCGGGCGTTGAATATGAGTTTAAGCAGGTGAAATAATCCTAATTTATTTGATGTTGTCTGTTTTTAAGACTATTTTTTTACAGTTTTTTACAGACTACTGTACAGTGTGAAATGTGTGCACTGAAATACAATTTTGAAGCTTACTTATTATGACTGGAATTTCAGGTTAGTTAACTTTATTTGATGTTGTCTGTTTTAAAGACAGTTAATTACAGTTTTGTTCATGAAGCTGTAAATACAGTTACTTCACTGTGAAACATTTTGTTATGCACTTCTTGTGCACTGAATACAGTCACAATTAAGCGTGTTTGAAAAAGCAAAAACAATTACCAAAATTGCAAAATAAATCGCAATTGCAATATTG
Organism: Opsariichthys bidens; assembly: GCA_037194245.1. Taxonomy (NCBI): domain Eukaryota; kingdom Metazoa; phylum Chordata; class Actinopteri; order Cypriniformes; family Xenocyprididae; genus Opsariichthys; species Opsariichthys bidens. The sequence continues at coordinate 2,867,498 of CM074289.1, forward strand.
ATTTAAAAAAAAAAAAAATCGCAATGTGATTATTATTGCACAGCCCTAATGCTCAGCCATAATAACCCTTTATCATTATATTGGATGAAAGTAGTGAAATATATTCTGCAGGATCCCTTTTCTCCCTTCAAACTACATAAATGTTGTGTCAAAGGATGTGTGGTTGTACTAACATGTGAAACTTGCTTTCATATTCGGTTTCAGAAAGTTTTTTCTACGTTTTGATCACCTCTGCAGATGCATAGGCTGAATTATGATCTATATCTACTGTGGATTTCACATGAAAACTATATTAATATAAGCATTAACTATAATGAGCAAAATATATGTACTTCACACCACACTGCTGTCATGCCATCCTTCAAAACACAGAGTCACGTGCCTGTCTGTGGAAAAACCTACAACATGACCTGTCAATCAAACTCCACAGATGTTGAATATGATCAGTGAGCAGAAAATGAGTTAATTCGGACTCTTTCACGCTCAGAACATGTCCAGTCTCGCCCTGTCGGGTTGAAATCATGAAACTGTTTGACATTTAAACACGTTTAAATCGCACTTCAAACATTTAAAACCCTTTAAACGAACATTTATTTGATTTATCGTGAAAGTAGGATGCCCGACAGAGACGAGAAATGCCAAATAAACGAAGACCGCGCAGAATATTGGGTTTGTTTTTGCTTGTTCCTCACCTTCGGGATGTCATCTCTCCCTCACTCTGTTTACTGCAATTTCACTCAGTTTCCGGGTAAAAACTCAGTTTAAATCGACAGCCCCGTGTTCAGCGCCTCACACGGCAGCAGGTCCCGCTCGGTTTGGGTTCGGACAGACGGACATGAGTGAATAAAATGACGGGAAAGAGGGACCAGGAGCGCTAGGCCGCGGCGGCGGAGAGAGTTTTCTGGAGTCGATTGTAAAAACGTCACGAGAGCTGCGACACACAGCGCGCGACGCGCCGCACTGAAGCGCCCTCTAGCGGCGGAACTCTACAACAACACCTCGAACAACCGTAATGTAACATGTATTTATATCACCACGATTTTATTTGGTTAAAATTTAAATGTTTAAGTGAACGCTCTAACTGGTCACCATAAAAAGTGCAAATGTTTTTTATCAATGAATCATTAAAAAACAAATACTGAGACAAACACACTGTAGGATTCATAGAAGAGAAAATGAAGGAAGATTGTGACCAATTTCTATTTTAAAAAAGTAAGAATTTGTGGTGACAAAAAATTTAAAAAATGTTAATAAGCAAAATTTGGATTAAAAAAATGTATGTAACATAAGAACTATTTAATTTCAACATTAAAGTGATTGTATTACTTTTTTTAACAAAATAAATAATGTGTGGAAGCCCGTTTCCGCCACTGAAAAAAAAGAAGATTATTGTGACTTTTTTTCTCAGAATTACATGATATAAAGTCAGAATTGTGAGATATAAAGTCAGAATTGTGAGATATAAAGTCGGAATTGCGAGATATAAAGTCGGAATTGCGAGATATAAAGTCGGAATTGTGAGATATAAAGTCGGAATTGTGAGATATAAAGTCGGAATTGCGAGATATAAAGTCAGAATTGTGTTATAAAGTCAGAATTGCGAGATATAAAGTCAGAATTGCGAGATATAAAGCCAGAATTGTGAGATATAAAGTCAGAATTGCGAGATATAAAGTCAGAATTGTGAGATATAAAGTCAGAATTGTGAGATATAAAGTCAGAATTGTGTTATAAAGTCAGAATTGTGAGATATAAAGTCAGAATTGTGAGATATAAAGTCAGAATTGTGAGATATAAAGTCAGAATTGTGTTATAAAGTCAGAATTGCGAGATATAAAGTCAGAATTGCGAGATATAAAGTCAGAATTGTGAGATATAAAGTCAGAATTGTGAGATATAAAGTCAGAATTGCGAGATATAAAGTCAGAATTGTGTTATAAAGTCAGAATTGCGAGATATAAAGCCAGAATTGTGAGATATAAAGTCAGAATTGCGAGATATAAAGTCAGAATTGTGAGATATAAAGTCAGAATTGTGAGATATAAAGTCAGAATTGTGTTATAAAGTCAGAATTGCGAGATATAAAGTCAGAATTGCGAGATATAAAGTCAGAATTGTGAGATATAAAGTCAGAATTGTGAGATATAAAGTCAGAATTGTGTTATAAAGTCAGAATTGCGAGATATAAAGTCAGAATTGCGAGATATAAAGTCAGAATTGTGAGATATAAAGTCAGAATTGTGAGATATAAAGTCAGAATTGTGAGATATAAAGTCAGAATTGCGAGCTATAAAGTCAGAATTGTGTTATAAAGTCAGAATTGCGAGATATAAAGGCAGAATTGTGAGATATAAAGTCAGAATTGCGAGATATAAAGTCAGAATTTTGAGATATAAAGTCAGAATTTTGAGATATAAAGTGAGAATTCTGAGATATAAAGTCAGAACATTTTTTAGTGGTGGAAACGGGCTTCCATAGTATTTTTATATTCAATTAATACATAAAATAAAATAAATGGATAAAACTCCCATGCAGTTTTCTTTCTTTCTTTCTGTTTTTTTTTTTTTGCAAACGCGAACGGCCTCCGGCGCCTTTTTGTACCATCTCGCGGCTCGTCTAAAGCTTGACGTGGCATCATCAGTAGCGCAGCTAGCGCTTGTCAGTCTCCGCCTTTATCGGTGCCGTGCGGCTTAAAGTCTCTTTTATGGGTTTCATCCTCCATTAATACACCGCACCAAACATGTTTACGTTCTCGGAACTCGTCGTGCTCCTCTGCGCGCTGTCTTACACGGCGAGCGGTTATTTTGTGAGCATAGACGCGCACGCGGAGGAGTGTTTCTATGAGCGCGTGAACTCGGGCACCAAGATGGGCCTGATGTTTGAGGTCGCCGAGGGAGGATTTCTGGACATCGACGTGGAGGTGGGCACTAAAATAGACGTATAACATGATTAAATGTCATTACGAAGATAGAATGGACCTCAAACAGCCGTTTGCAGATATCGCTGTCTGCTCGCTCCAGACGGTGGACGGAGCCGGAAGTGAAAAGCTGGTTCAGAGTGAATATTTAGTGCTGGATAATGGATTGGCTTAGACAACATTTAGTCAAGGTCAAATCTTACTAAATGGATGTTAAACAAAGCTAATACTCTGGTATGACCATAGTGGTTTCATGGTAATCCAATATTTGGGTTAGTACTGCTTATCTAAATGTAAATACTGAGGCAAAAGATGTCAGTGATCGAGCATGAAGCTGTTAAAATTGAGCTTTATCTAATCAAGTAATGTCTTTGTCAGATAACCGGTCCGGACGGGAAGCAGATCTATAAAGGAGACCGTGAGTCCAGTGGGAAGTATTCCGTAGCCGCCCATATGGACGGGACCTACAAGTTCTGCTTCAGCAACAAGATGTCCACCATGACCCCCAAGATCGTGATGTTCACCATCGACATCGGCGAGGCGCCCAAAGGACAGGACATGGAGACCGAGGGTGAGCGCGGAAACTGACGCGGGCCGTCCCCGGAAAGTAGCGTCCTCTCTTTTGTCCCATATGGCAGGGTTTCCACGGTCACGGAGAACCTGGGAATATCAGCGAGCTGGAGAAGTCGTGGGGGGGGGAAATACTAAGTTGTGGAAATATAACATTTACTGCCTAGTTCTGAAATATTCAATTGGCTAGAAATTGTGCGACGTTTAATTTGAGATGATAACGAAACGTGACGTGCGACGTATTTGTGCTTAAAGTATGCGAAAACGAGAGAACCGGTGAAATATTAATGACTGATTATGTTGTAGTCCGTGTATGTGTTCATGTATGTTATGTAAAATAAAAGCTGCCTCTTTTTCCAATTAATTTTGTCAGTTAAATACCTTAACCGTTGTGCATTGTTCAAATTCACAACCCTTGATTTTAACTGCTTTAAAAATGTATCAGATAAATATTTTTTTGCTTAAATCTATTAATCAACCTCAGTCCTGATCAAAACTACTAAATTTAAAAAAAATACGGATTTTAACTCTTTAAAACATTAAAATCTGATGCTGCACAAAAACTAACAATGTTGTTTCTAATCTTTGACACGTTTTTTCCCAAATCACTGACATCATTTATGAATTTGACAATTAAAGAGTTAAAATCCTGATTTTTTTTTTTTTTTTTAAATTTAGTAGTTTTGATCAGGACTGAGGTTGATTAATAGATTTAAGCAAAAAATATTTATCTGATACATTTTTAAAGCAGTTAAAATCATAACGAAAGGGTCGTGAATTTGCCCACAGAGTTCTGTTGAGTTTTTGAACATTTTCAAAGCACAAAATATGTGTCAAAATAAGATTTGTCACCAAAAATCGTTCCATTTGCTGAAACACGGAGAAAGTTATGGCCAAATTAAGACTCAAAAATTCCCCATAGTGGATGAAAACATCCCCAACAGCACATGAGGGTTAAGCAAGTTTAGTTTACTCGTATTTTAAGTATAATCTTCATATTTTGATGGTTTTAATCAAAACTTGTGGGGTCATAAAAACAAAAATCACTTCTGGTCACTACTGTATATTAGAAAAATATTTAATTTTGTTTGGTGGGGGGGAATAAATAATGGTATGACACTTTACAGTAAGGTTAGCTAATAACGAGCAATACATTTGTTTGTGTTCATTGTTAGTTCAAGTCCATAATATTAACAAGAACGTTTGATTTTAATGTGTTAAAAACTAAGATATTAACTAAATGTTTCTGAACTAGTCATGTTAGCTAATGCATTTATCTGAAACGTTAGCAAAATAATAATGAAATGAGTATAAAAATAATCATTTCTTTTTGTTTTTTAACTCGAACGTGACTTTCTTCCCTCTCCAGGAGGTGGTGACAGCTGGGATGGTAGGAATAGACTGTATAATGTATGGCTTTAAACTGACATCTAACACTTAAACTTGTATAAAGACGGTGTGAGAAACGATCCGATCTCGTGTGCTCATAAAGACGGTGTTTAACCTGCAGAGTGAGGTGTTAAAGACATAACGTGAATGGAGAGAAGGTTTGTTTGAAGTTCCCGGTGCCTGATTTGGATTGATAACGGCAGGCCGTTCTGGTTCATGCTGAATGTACCATGAGTGTGTTTATTAATGCACCGAAAACTAAAGCTGTTTTTGACCTGCATGTGTAACGTGAGGCGATTACAATCGCTGTTTGGAAGCGTTGCTGTTATATTTGCATGCTGCGTACGCTGTGAATTGATTCAGTCGCCATGAGTAAATTCCTGCTCATTCATTTCCAGCTCATCAGAATAAACTGGAGGAGATGATCAATGAGCTGGCGGTTGCCATGACGGCGGTCAAACATGAGCAGGAATACATGGAGGTCCGAGAGAGAATACACCGCGCAAGTAAGACATCCTCTCTCTCTATCTATCTCTCTCTCTCTATATATCTCTCTATCTCTCACTATATATATCTCTCTCTCTCTATCTCTATATATATATGTATGTATGTATGTATATATATATATATATATATCTTGATATTAACAGAATTAGGAGATGAACTCTTCAGTTTTGTGTCTGTTTTTTTAAAACGATGGGATGTAATGTTTTTTTTTGAAGATGTCAAAAGATCATTCCATCATCGCAGGAAAAATATGCATGTGTAAATAGCCTTTATTTTATTATTATTATAATTTAAAGGCAACTTAAACATGTATATTTTTTGGGACTTATTATTATATATATATATATATATATATATATATATATATATATATATATATATATATATATATATATATATATTTATTTATTTATTTATATTTATATATTTTTTTGTGCATGACCCTTGAAAAATATCAATTTTTAAATTGCCTTTAAATAATAATAATAATTATTATTATTATTATTATTATTATTATGGTAACTCTTTACAATAAGGTTCAGTTAAATATTATATAGTTAAATATTAATGTATTATTTAAAATAAACTAATCATGAGCAATACATTTGTTACTGTATTTACTAATCTTCGTTAACGTTAGTTAATGAAAACGCAGATGTTTGTTCATGTTAGTTCACAGTGCATTAAGTAATGTTAGATAATGAACATTATTGTAAAGTGTTACTATTATTATCATTATTAAATTTGTTCACATGAAACCAGAAGAAATATGCATTTTTAATGATCTTTGTTTTGGGGGTTTTTCGTGACCCCAGATAAAATATGCATCTCTAAATGGCCTTTAAATAATTATTATTATTCAATTTGTGAAACATGACAACAGCAGAGAGATGCATGTATAAATCGCCTTTAAATAATAATAATTGTGGTAACTCTTTATAATAAGGTTCATTAGTTAAATATTAATGTTATCTAAAATGAACTAATCATGAGCAGTACATTTGTGACTGCATTTACTAATCTTCGTTAATGAAAATACAGTTTTAACAGTTAACTAGTTAGTAAATATTGAAATTAACATGAGCAAAGATGAATAAATGCTGTATATGTGCAGTTCATTGTTAGTTCGTTAAGTGATGTTGGATAATGAACCTTATTGTAAAGTGTTACCATTATTATCACATGAAGAAATATGACTTTTTTTTGTTTTTTTACGTGACCCCAGATAAAATATGCACGTCTAAAAGGCTTTTAAATAATAATTATTATTCAATTTTTGAAATGCATGTATAAATGGTCTTTGAATTTCTTTTACGTGACCCCCCCAAAAAAATGCATCAGTCAATGACCTTTAAATGATTATTTTAAACTTTGACATGAAACCAGTGCAAATGTGCATTTTTAAATGCATGACTTTTGTTTTTTACATCGACGACATGAACCCAGCAAAAAAATATACATCTTTAAATGTCCTTTGAATTTTTATTTTTTTTTATTTCTCTCTTCTTTTTTTATCTTTAAACATTAAGCTTGCCTGACTGTGTATTTTTGTCTTTGTCCTCTAGTCAATGACAACACGAACAGCAGGGTGGTGCTGTGGTCCTTCTTCGAGGCGCTGGTGCTGGTGGCCATGACCCTCGGACAGATTTACTACCTGAAGAGATTCTTTGAAGTGCGGAGAGTCGTATAAAAACCCTCAACATAAACACATTGAGTCCGTGATTTACCAGTTTCTCGAATTGGACGTCCAATTCAGCAGAGATCGGAAGAACTTGGTTGTTCGCTAGTCCTTTTCATTCGCCCCAGTTGTAAATCTCTTCATTGTTTGTTTCGGTAAAGGGTGCAAGTTCGGTTACGAATTGTTAATTCATTGATTTTGTTTTGTTTTAGCCCAACTTGTGTACATTTATTTAGAACAGGCATCTTTCTATTTTTTGCTCGGTGTTTTTCTCCAGTGCTGTTACAATCGCACATCACCACAAGAATGAAGTAACGGTGACGTTATGGTGTCACCACATGCTTTAGAATCGTTTGAAGTAGCACGATGAAATACAAAGCCATTGTTGTGAGCGAACGGGAAATCTGTAGTCGCTGACGTACATCAAGATAAATGTCAGGAAGTCTCACGGCAAACGCTTTTCATGCTATATTCACTGTTCATTATCACATTTAGTTATGCCAACAACCGCCATGGCACATATTTAAACCTGATGCTGGTAAAGTGATAAATGACTAAGTTACTTTTGCAGATTTTTCTGGTGTTTTTAAATGTTTAGGCAGGGGTAGGCCCAATTTATTTCTCTTCTATCTTCAGTTTCTTCACACAGGGAGTACTTTATGTAGTTTTGTACCGTTTTTTTGTTATCTAAACCAACTCTTATAAATAAAATGCAAAGTTATTTGGCTAAGACTACTGGGAAACTGATGATAAAACTGTAAACTTCTGAAGTTCAATGAAAATGTATGTCAAATATGGATTTGATTTAATAAACATGAAACATGTTCTTAAAATCTTTTTTTTTTCCATCTTCAGTGCCTCACAACGTACTAAAATCAGTCCATGTAACATTTCGTGCTGTATTTTTTATTATTTATGTTGATATTAGATATATTTCACTTCCAAAATGTCGAATGTTTGGCGGTTATTTAGACCAAGGTGTTGTCACGTGGTACATGTTACTTTTCTCATCGCTTCAGCGATATTGTTATTATTGATATACTTGATATTATTATTATTTAGGTCATATACCATTAAAAAAATAATAATTTAAACGATTATGCTTATTATTACATCTGGAGGAAGACTGGTGTCTTTCAGAGGCGATGCGGAACGCGTGTATCCGCCGCATATTTTCCATTCGGAGCATTTTGCGTGTAACACACATCTTCTCCTCATGTGTTTACTTTTATGGATCGGACTCAACTAAGCTCATAAACTATGGAAAACATTACCGAGGGAAATTGGGAGAGTTTACCCGTGAAATTACATGACGGCATATTACAGACGCTTTCAGAGCTGGAATTTACATATATGACTCCAGTTCAGGTATTCATTTGATTAATGTCCATTTTATATGTACTCGCATGTTTTTATCATATTATTTACAGTTTACTAATTCCTCAATTCCAGGCTGCCTGCATCCCTCTTTTCATGAGTAATAAAGATGTGGCTGCTGAAGCGGTGAGTACATGAACGTGTGTTTTTATCATAGTGTCTGAGAGTGTGTCACGTGTTTTTCATAATCTGTGTAATTTCAGGTGACCGGCAGCGGGAAGACTCTGGCATTTGTGATTCCTATATTAGAAATTCTCCTAAAACGAGAGGAGAAGTTAAAAAAAATGCAGGTGTGTATTAAGATGATCATTTTTACCTCAGACCTTTGTGTAAAGAAATCGTTGCAACAAACAACACTGATCTACTATTTAAAGGGACAGTTCACCCAAAAATGAAAATCATCTCATGATTTACTCACCTTTAAGACATCCTAGGATCCAATCGGAGATATAGTAAACATTATCCTGGTTCTTCCGAGCTTTGTAATGGGATGAATGGTTCTATTTTTTTTTTTTGAAGCCCAAAAAAGCACATCCACTCATCGTCAAAGTAATCCACATGGCTCCAAGGGGTTAATAAAGGCCTTCTGTAGTGAAACGATGCATTTGTGTAAGAAAAATATCCATAAATATAACTTTATAGACTTCTGCCTGGTAACTGCCATCCACGCGTTCACGAGAGCGAGTCGATTTCTGGCGTATGACGTAGGATGGTGGCGTAGCATTAGCTTAGGTGAGAGTAGATGCCTCTCGTAGTTCAAATAAACAGGGCTGGGCGATAAACTCAAGCTCCTCCCACATTTCTCTTGATAAATTCTCGTGTTAGGCTTCGAAATTGTGACCGATGGTTTGTTTGCGCTATCGTCTGTTCTTTCGCGTTTGTCAGAGCGTCAAAGTTCACTTTTCCGCCGGAATCAGCTTGTGTATGGAAGCCATTGATTATAGTTTAAAAAGTTATAAATATGTATATTCTTCTTTCAAAAACGCATCGCTTCACTTCAGAAGACCTTTATTTACCCCCTGGAGCTGCATGGATTAGTAACATGCTTATTATGCTAGCAACATGTTAAAACATGGTAGCAAAGTGTTAAATCACGATATCAATATGTTAAAATATGCTGTTACATGCTAAAACATAATAGTAGCGTGTTAAATCATGTTTTCAACATGCTAATTCATGCTAGCAATGTGCTTATTCATGTTAGTATCATCTTAATTATGCTAACATGTTAAACCATGTTAGCGGCATGCTAAAACATTTTAGCAATTTGTTAAATCATGATTTCTATATGCTAGAAATGCATTTAATCATGTTAACAACAAGTTAGCGGCATGTTAAAACATAATAGCAGCGTATTAAATCATGTTTTCAACATGCTAATTCATGTAAGCAATGTGCTTATTCATGTTAGTATCATCTTAATTATGGTAACATGTTAAACCATGTTAGCGGTATGCTAAAACATTTAGCAATTTGTTAAATCATGTTTTCAACATGCTAATTCATGCTAGCAATGTGTTTATTCATGTTAGTATCATCTTAATTATGGTAACATGTTAACACCATGTTAGCGGTATGCTAAAACATTTAGCAATTTGTTAAATCATGATTTCAACATGCTAATTCATGCTAGCAATGTGCTTATTCATGTTAGTATCATCTTAATTATGCTAATATGTTAAACCATGTTAGCGGCATGCTAAAACATTTTAGCAATTTGTAAAATCATGATTTCTATATGCTAGAAATGCATTTAATCATGTTAAAAACAAGTTAGCGGCATGCTAAAACATAATAGCGGCGTATTAAATCATGTTTTCAACATGCTAATTCATGCTAGCAATGTGCTTATTCATGTTAGTATCATCTTAATTATGCTAACATGTTAAACCATGTTAGCGGTATGCTAAAACATTTAGCAATTTGTTAAATCATGATTTCTATATGTTAGAAATGCATTTAATCATGTTAACAACATGTTAGCGGCATGTTAAAACATAATAGCAGCGTGTTAAATCATGTTTTCAACATGCTAATTCATGCTAGCAATGTGTTAAAACATGCTAATTCATGTTAGCAATCTATTAAAACATGCTAATTCATGTTAACAATGTGTTAAAACATGTTAATTCAGGTTAGCAATCTATTAAAACATGCTAATTCATGTTAGCAATCTATTAAAACATGCTAATTCATGTTAGCAATGTGTTAAAACATGTTAATTCAGGCTAGCAATCTATTAAAACATGCTAATTCATGTTAGCAATGTGTTAAAACATGTTAATTCAGGCTAGCTATGCCTCTCTTTTCATGTCACTAAATTTAAAGCTTATAAAGCTCTCGTATGACTTTCACAAACAACATCGGAGTTTGTCCCCCATGAACTTTATTCATCTAGTTTCTTCTGTAATGTGTTGTCAGGTCGGTGCGTTGATCATAACGCCCACCCGTGAGCTGGCGCTGCAGATCAGTGAGGTGATGGGCCGCTTTCTGCAGGGATTTCCTCAGTTTCGGTAAGATTAAAGTACCTACTGTTTCTACTGTACTGCTTGAGGATGTGAACCTGACAAAACGTGCGTCTGTTTTTAGACAGATCCTCTTAATTGGTGGAAGCAACCCTATTGAGGATGTAGAGAAGATTAAGACTCAGGGGTGAGTGTTTTGGACTGCTGTTTTCTACCATGCAAAACTAAATCTGGAAGCAAATATAATGTCCTGTGCTCTTCGTAGAGCCAATATCATAATCGCCACCCCCGGCCGATTAGAGGACATGTTTAGAAGGAAGGCAGATGGACTTGATTTAGCCACCGCTGTGAAGTCTCTGGACGTTCTAGTCCTGGATGAGGCTGACCGATTGCTGGACATGGGCTTTGAAGCCAGGTAATGATCTTCTGTTATCAGTTAGAAAAAATGCACATTTCATAAACATTTAATTTTATGTCGCTTGGCAGCTAAACTACACTTTTGCTGTAATATGCGTAGGGTATATTTAAAGGGATAGATAATTTTCTGTCATCATTTACTCAAACCTCCAAACTTGAATGAATTTTTTCGTCTGTTGACAAAAATTACAATCGGAACATTCTTCCAAATATCTTCCTTCGTTTTCTGCATAAGAAAGTCATGAGGTTTTGTAAGACATGAGGATGTGTAAATGATGACAGAATTTTTTTGGGCGAGCTATCCCTTTAATAAGGTGCCACCTCATTTGCATATTCTGATGTTATAGGAAAGGAATGGGAAATATGAAAATCCAGAGTATTTTTGGGGGGAACTATCTACAAATCATCTATCTAATGCAGAGAAACGCAACTCTAAAATATCTAAAGTGCAAAATTAGCACACGCACACAAACTTTAAATTGCAATTAAAATTAATTTTGATAAAAAATATTTGTCTAAATACAATATATAAAGTATAAATTAGTGCTGTCAATCGATGAAATAAATGAACTAATTAATCGCGATCAGTTGCACCTAAAAATTTACGTTTTTACTAGTCGTTTTCACATTTAATCTTCAAATTAATGTGGAAATAACTCAATTTAAATATTTGAATAAAGTTTTCACACACTTCACTGCATAAATCATCAATGAAATATAAATGAATCCCGATTAAAGCTACGAAAGTTATTCAGTCAAGAGCAGTGAGCGATTCAAAGTTATTTTTTGCGTCTTGAATGAATGACGGATGTAGGATGACGGTACAAAAAATATACATTGATCTCTTTTTAACTTTTGAATACTGTATTAATTGAAAAAATAGTGTGTTTTAAAAATGGTGTATAATTTAAAGGGGAGTGTTGTTTAGTATCACAAAATCCCCTCATAATATGAAATATTACAGAAAAGGTCAGTTTTGGCCACCAAAGTGTGACCTTAAATTAAGAATGCCAAAATGACATGGTTTTTTCTTTGTCTCCGCAGTTTAAACACTATTCTGGGATATTTACCCAAGCAGCGGCGCACCGGGCTTTTCTCCGCCACTCAGACGCAAGAGCTGGAGAAGTTGGTGAGGGCGGGTCTGCGCAACCCTGTGCGTATCACAGTGAAGGAGAAAGGTGTGGCGGCCTCGAGCGTGCAGAAAACCCCTGCCAGACTCAGCAATTATTATTTGGTGAGTCATCTAGAACCGTCTGTATCGAGCAGGGACTGATTCACGAATGCGCATTCAAAAATGATTCAGTTAATTATGACATGAAGTCAGTATTGATTATACTTTATAATGCATGTTCTTTGTCTTATTATGAAGAGTTTGACTTGGGTATTTAAGCTTGTTTGCACTAATTCTCAATGTTTTATCTGGTGTGTAGATGTGCCGAGCGGAGGAGAAGTTCAACACTTTGGTGGCGTTTCTGAGGCAGCACAAACATGAGAAGCAGCTCGTGTTCTTCAGGTTTGTTCGACTGATTTTGCCTCAAAAGTTTGGGATTAAGAGTTTTCTGCATTTATTTGGTCAAAAATACTGAAATATTATTACAGTATAAAATAACTTTTGTATTTCTGTTTTAAAAGGTCATTTTTAGATAAATAGAAAGTTGAAAAGAACACTTTTGAATGGTAGTGTATCACGGTTTCCACAAAATGTTTTTTTTAACATTGATAATCATCAGAAATGTTTCTTGTTTCTGCCGCTAAATAAAAAATTATTTTAAAAAAAAAGGTAATTGCAACATTTTCTCTCGCAATTCTGACTTTATAATTCGTAATTCTGACTTTATATCTCACAATTCTGACTTTAATTCATAATTCTGACTTTATATCTCACAATTCTGACTTTATAACTCATAAGTCTGACTTTATATCTCGCAATTCTGACTTTATATCTCACAATTCTAACTTTATAACTCAATTCTGACTTTATATCATGTAATTCTAACTTTATAACTCAATTCTGACTTTATATCTCACAATTCTGACTTTATATCTCGCAATTCTGACTTTATATCTCGCAATTCTGACTTTATAACTCGCAATTCTGACTTTATATCTCGCAATTCTGACTTTATATCTCACAATTCTGACTTTATATCTCGCAATTCTGACTTTATATCTCGCAATTCTGACTTTATAACTCGCAATTCTGACTTTATATCTCGCAATTCTGACTTTATATCTCACAATTCTGACTTTATATCTCGCAATTCTGACTTTATATCTCGCAATTCTGACTTTATATCTCGCAATTCTGACTTTATATCTCGCAATTCTGACTTTATATCTCACAATTCTGACTTTATATCTCACAATTCTGACTTTATATCTCACAATTCTGACTTTATATCTCGCAATTCTAACTTTATATCTCACAATTCTGACTTTATATCTCCCAATTTTGACTTTATATCTCGCAATTCTGACTTTATATCTCACAATTCTGACTTTATATCTCACAATTCTGACTTTATATCTCGCAATTCTGACTTTATATCTCGCAATTCTGACTTTATATCTCACAATTCTGACTTTATATCTCGCAATTCTGACTTTATATCTCACAATTCTGACTTTATATCTCGCAATTCTGACTTTATATCTCGCAATTCTGACTTTATAACTCGCAATTCTGACTTTATAACTCGCAATTCTGACTTTATATCTCGCAATTCTGACTTTATATCTCGCAATTCTGACTTTATATCTCGCAATTCTGACTTTATATCTCACAATTCTGACTTTATATCTCACAATTCTGACTTTATATCTCGCAATTCTGACTTTATATCTCGCAATTCTGACTTTATATCTCACAATTCTGTCTTTATATCTCACAATTCTGACTTTATATCTCACAATTCTGACTTTATATCTCACAATTCTGACTTTATATCTCGCAATTCTGACTTTATATCTCACAATTCTGACTTTATATCTCACAATTCTGACTTTATATCTCGCAATTCTGACTATAATTCGTAATTCTGACTTTATATCTCACAATTCTGACTTTATATCTCACAATTCTGACTTTATATCTCGCAATTCTGACTATAATTCGTAATTCTGACTTTATATCTCACAATTCTGACTTTATATCTCACAATTCTGACTTTATATCTCACAATTCTGACTTTATATCTCACAATTCCGACTTTATATATCGCAATTCTGACTTTATATCTCACAATTCTGACTTTATATCTCACAATTCTGACTTTATATCATGTAATTCTAACTTTATAACTCAATTCTGACTTTATATCTCACAATTCTGACTTTATATCTTGTAATTCTGACTTTATAATTTGTAATTCTGACTTTATATCTCACAATTCTGACTTTATATCTCACAATTCTGACTTTATATCTCACAATTCCGACTTTATATATCGCAATTCTGACTTTATATCTCACAATTCTGACTTTATATCTCGCAATTCTGACTTTATATCTCACAATTCTGACTTTATATCTCGCAATTCTGACTTTATATCTCGCAATTCTGACTTTATATCTCGCAATTCTGACTTTATATCTCGCAATTCTGACTTTATAACTCGCAATTCTGACTTTATATCTCGCAATTCTGACTTTATATCTCGCAATTCTGACTTTATATCTCACAATTCTGACTTTATATCTCACAATTCTGACTTTATATCTCACAATTCTGACTTTATATCTTGCAATTCTGACTTTATATCTCGCAATTCTAACTTTATATCTCACAATTCTGACTTTATATCTCGCAATTCTGACTTTATATCTCGCAATTCTGACTTTATATCTCACAATTCTGACTTTATATCTCACAATTCTGACTTTATATCTCACAATTCTGACTTTATATCTCACAATTCTGACTTTATATCTCGCAATTCTGACTTTATATCTCACAATTCTGACTTTATATCTCACAATTCTGACTTTATATCTCGCAATTCTGACTATAATTCGTAATTCTGACTTTATATCTCACAATTCTGACTTTATATCTCACAATTCTGACTTTATATCTCACAATTCTGACTTTATATCTCGCAATTCTGACTATAATTCGTAATTCTGACTTTATATCTCACAATTCTGACTTTATATCTCACAATTCTGACTTTATATCTCACAATTCTGACTTTATATCTCGTAATTCTGACTTTATAATTTGTAATTCTGACTTTATATCTCACAATTCTGACTTTATATCTCGTAATTCTGACTTTATATCTCGCAATTCTGACTTTATAATTCGTAATTCTGACTTTATATCTCACAATTCTGACTTTATATCTCACAATTCTGACTTTATATCTCACAATTCTGACTTTATATCTCACAATTCTGACTTTATATCTCACAATTCTGACTTTATATCTCGCAATTCTGACTTTATATCTCGCAATTCTGACTTTATGTCTCACAATTCTGACTTTATATCTCACAATTCTGACTGTATATCTCATAATTCTGACTTTATATCTCACAATTCTGACTTTATATCTCACAATTCTGACTTTATATCTCACAATTCTGACTTTATATCTCGCAATTCTGACTATAATTCGTAATTCTGACTTTATATCTCACAATTCTGACTTTATATCTCACAATTCTGACTTTATATCTCGCAATTCTGACTATAATTCGTAATTCTGACTTTATATCTCACAATTCTGACTTTATATCTCACAATTCTGACTTTATATCTCACAATTCTGACTGTATATCTCATAATTCTGACTTTATATCTCACAATTCTGACTTTATATCTCACAATTCTGACTTTATATCTCACAATTCTGACTTTATATCTCACAATTCTGACTTTATATCTCGCAATTCTGACTATAATTCGTAATTCTGACTTTATATCTCACAATTCTGACTTTATATCTCGCAATTCTGACTTTATATCTCGCAATTCTGACTTTATATCTCGCAATTCTGACTTTATAACTCGCAATTCTGACTTTATATCTCGCAATTCTGACTTTATATCTCGCAATTCTGACTTTATATCTCACAATTCTGACTTTATATCTCACAATTCTGACTTTATATCTCACAATTCTGACTTTATATCTCGCAATTCTGACTTTATATCTCGCAATTCTAACTTTATATCTCACAATTCTGACTTTATATCTCGCAATTCTGACTTTATATCTCGCAATTCTGACTTTATATCTCACAATTCTGACTTTATATCTCACAATTCTGACTTTATATCTCACAATTCTGACTTTATATCTCACAATTCTGACTTTATATCTCGCAATTCTGACTTTATATCTCACAATTCTGACTTTATATCTCACAATTCTGACTTTATATCTCGCAATTCTGACTATAATTCGTAATTCTGACTTTATATCTCACAATTCTGACTTTATATCTCACAATTCTGACTTTATATCTCGCAATTCTGACTATAATTCGTAATTCTGACTTTATATCTCACAATTCTGACTTTATATCTCACAATTCTGACTTTATATCTCACAATTCTGACTTTATATCTCGTAATTCTGACTTTATAATTTGTAATTCTGACTTTATATCTCACAATTCTGACTTTATATCTCGTAATTCTGACTTTATATCTCGCAATTCTGACTTTATAATTCGTAATTCTGACTTTATATCTCACAATTCTGACTTTATATCTCACAATTCTGACTTTATATCTCACAATTCTGACTTTATATCTCACAATTCTGACTTTATAATTCGCAATTCTGACTTTATATCTCGCAATTCTGACTTTATATCTCGCAATTCTGACTTTATGTCTCACAATTCTGACTTTATATCTCACAATTCTGACTGTATATCTCATAATTCTGACTTTATATCTCACAATTCTGACTTTATATCTCACAATTCTGACTTTATATCTCACAATTCTGACTTTATATCTCACAATTCTGACTTTATATCTCGCAATTCTGACTATAATTCGTAATTCTGACTTTATATCTCACAATTCTGACTTTATATCTCACAATTCTGACTTTATATCTCGCAATTCTGACTATAATTCGTAATTCTGACTTTATATCTCACAATTCTGACTTTATATCTCACAATTCTGACTTTATATCTCACAATTCTGACTGTATATCTCATAATTCTGACTTTATATCTCACAATTCTGACTTTATATCTCACAATTCTGACTTTATATCTCACAATTCTGACTTTATATCTCACAATTCTGACTTTATATCTCGCAATTCTGACTATAATTCGTAATTCTGACTTTATATCTCACAATTCTGACTTTATATCTCACAATTCTGACTTTATATCTCGCAATTCTGACTATAATTCGTAATTCTGACTTTATATCTCACAATTCTGACTTTATATCTCGTAATTCTGACTTTATAATTTGTAATTCTGACTTTATATCTCACAATTCTGACTTTATATCTCGTAATTCTGACTTTATATCTCACAATTCTGACTTTATATCTCGTAATTCTGACTTTATAATTCGTAATTCTGACTTTATATCTCACAATTCTGACTTTATATCTCACAATTCTGACTTTATATCTCACAATTCTGACTTTATAATTCGCAATTCTGACTTTATATCTCGCAATTCTGACTTTATATCTCACAATTCTGACTTTATAATTCGCAATTCTGACTTTATATCTCGCAATTCTGACTTTATATCTCGCAATTCTGACTTTATGTCTCACAATTCTGACTTTATATCTCACAATTCTGACTGTATATCTCATAATTCTGACTTTATATCTCACAATTCTGACTTTATATCTCACAATTCTGACTTTATATCTCACAATTCTGACTTTATATCTCACAATTCTGACTTTATATCTCGCAATTCTGACTATAATTCGTAATTCTGACTTTATATCTCACAATTCTGACTTTATATCTCACAATTCTGACTTTATATCTCGCAATTCTGACTATAATTCGTAATTCTGACTTTATATCTCACAATTCTGACTTTATATCTCACAATTCTGACTTTATATCTCACAATTCTGACTTTATATCTCGTAATTCTGACTTTATAATTTGTAATTCTGACTTTATATCTCACAATTCTGACTTTATATCTCGTAATTCTGACTTTATATCTCACAATTCTGACTTTATATCTCGTAATTCTGACTTTATAATTCGTAATTCTGACTTTATATCTCACAATTCTGACTTTATATCTCACAATTCTGACTTTATATCTCACAATTCTGACTTTATAATTCGCAATTCTGACTTTATATCTCGCAATTCTGACTTTATATCTCGCAATTCTGACTTTATATCTCGCAATTCTGACTTTATATCTCACAATTCTGACTTTATATCTCACAATTCTGACTTTATATCTCACAATTCTGACTTTATATCTCGTAATTCTGACTTTATATCTCACAATTCTGACTTTATATCTCACAATTCTGACTTTATATCTCACAATTCTGACTTTATATCTCACAATTCTGACTTTATATCTCGTAATTCTGACTTTATATCTCACAATTCTGACTTTATATCTCACAATTCTGACTTTATATCTCACAATTCTGACTTTATATCTCACAATTCTGACTTTATATCTCTCAATTCTGACTTTATATCTCGCAATTCTGAATTTATATCTCTCAATTCTGACTATATCTTTATAATTTGTAATTCTGACTTTATATCTCACAATTCTGAATTTATATCTCATAATTCTGACTTTGTCTCGAAATTCTGAATTTATAATTCATAATTCTGAGTTTATTATCTCGCAATTCTGGCTTTGTCTCAAAATTCTGACTTTATAATTCGTAATTCTGACTTTGTCTCGTAATTCTGACTTTATTACATGCAATTCTCATCTTTGATAATCAATGTTTTCCCTGTGAAAATATCTTCTTCATGCTTTAAAACAGCTTGAAAGTAACCTCTACACCCTTGCTTCATTGAGTACACGTGGAACTAATAACTTCATTGATTATAACGGAACTTTGTGAGATTGTGAACTGGGATGAATGACAGCGTTTTAATGACTCTAGGAAGATGTCTTTGTGCTTTCTTGGCCACATATAATCCACTCAGAATGAATAAAACTTGACACGTAACGGTAATTAATACGATCGGCCTTTGACTTGACTCTTCTCAAACATCTAATAATGTGCTGCTAGTGTTACTCAAACCATGTTCCCGTACATCATCTCGGACAGCTGCCTCCTAAAAATCAGCATCCTCATAAATAATGATAGCCCCGCCCCCACATTGACCGCATGCTTGAGAAGGAAGAGAGACAGTTTCATAAGACTGTCTTTGGTTCACTGCAGTTTTAAGCAGAAAATATTCAGCAATGATGGATTTGCATTTTAAAACATATTAAAAACACGACATGGGCATATAAAAACTTGATATTCACCTCAAGGGGCTTCAATAATATTGTTCAGCCATCTTAACATTACATTATCCTCCGTACCCACAGCACCTGCGCCAGTGTGGAGTACTTCGGTAAAGCCCTGGAAGTCTTGATCAAGAACGTCAGCATCCACTGCATCCACGGGAAGATGAAACTCAAACGAAACAAGATCTTTGCAGATTTCCGTGCGCTCAAGAGGTAATGGACTGCAACATTTAGTCTTTCTAGCTATTTACAGAGAGGAAGTTATTGAGGGAGAATAAATGCATGTGTGCAGTGGGATTCTGGTGTGCACAGACGTCATGGCGAGAGGCATCGACATACCGGAAGTGAACTGGGTGCTTCAGTACGATCCACCAAGCAGTGCGAGGTAACCAGAGCATGCATGAACATACTTGAGCTGGAATTGTTGATTACAAATTTATTTCATGCTTTGATTAGTGCTCCTAAAGTCAGCTGACATGAGGTTAGTGGCGTTACAATATCTGGGTAGCTCTGGCCCACGAGATCCATTTTCCTGAAATCTCATACTTCCCTACTATATAGTAGGTGAAAAGCAGTATGTGACACAAGAAGTATGTCCGAGTACTTATAAAAGTGCATACGATGGACACTTTACTATCCCATGGGGCCACGGGAGAGGATTTGTGAATGGCAGTTAAGCGACATGACTCACGCTGGTCACATGATAATGATAACATGGCAAATCCAGCCTACACACTATGTAGAATGTACTTTTTTAGTGATTGCAAAGTAAGTGCATATTCAAAATAAGTACCTACTCAAGAGTTGGAGCAAAACTCTACAGGAAAATGGATCACGAGAGTCCTGCATCATCATTACTGTTGCTCATGCTTTGGGAATTGAACAAACCACTATCGTTAAGTGTTAAAACTTCAGCACACATAGTGAAAAAAAAAAAAAAAAATTATCTTGAGTAGTAAAACTTGGTCATAATCAATGCATTTCAAAGCAGTGGGATGATTATTAACTAAAACTATTAAAAATAGCTCTCGGTGATTTGAAATAAAGCTATAAATATTAGGTGTAGTGCCGACAAACGATTAATTGCGATTAACCGTGTCAAAATAAAAGTTTGTGTTTACATACATTTGCATTTATTACTTAAATACACACAAATGCATGTATATATTTATCAAAAATATATGATTTACATATAAAATATTTATTTATGATATAAATTATATATAAATATATACATGCAAATATTTCTTAAATATATACATGGATGTGTGTATTTAAATATACAAAATAAATACACACAAATGCATGTATATATTTAACAAAAATATATTATTTATATATAAAATATTTATTTATAATATAAATTATATATAAATATAAACATGCAAATATTTCTTAAATATATACATGGATGTGTGTATTTAAATATAGAGAATAAATACACACAAATGCATGTATATATTTATCAAAAATATATTATTTATATATAAAATATTTATTTATAATATAAATTATATATAAATATAAATATGCAAATATTTCTTAAATATATACATGGATGTGTGTATTTAAATATAGAGAATAAATACACACAAATGCATGTATATATTTATCAAAAATATATGATTTACATATAAAATATTTATTTATGATATAAATTATATATAAATATATACATGCAAATATTTCTTAAATATATACATGGATGTGTGTATTTAAATATACAAAATAAATACACACAAATGCATGTATATATTTAACAAAAATATATTATTTATATATAAAATATTTATTTATAATATAAATTATATATAAATATAAACATGCAAATATTTCTTAAATATATACATGGATGTGTGTATTTAAATATACAGAATAAATACACACAAATGCATGTATATATTTATCAAAAATATATTATTTATATATAAAATATTTATTTATAATATAAATTATATATAAATATAAACGTGCAAATATTTCTTAAATATATACATGGATGTGTGTATTTAAATATACAAAATAAATACACACAAATGCATGTATATATTTATCAAAAATGTATTTATATATAAAATATTTATTTATAATATAAATTATATATAAATATATACATGTAAATATTTCTTAAATATATACATGGATGTGTGTATTTAAATATACAGAATAAATACACACAAATGCATGTATATATTTATCAAAAATATATTATTTATATATAAAATATTTATTTATAATATAAATTATATATAAATATATGTACATGCAAATATTTCTTAAATATATACATGGATGTGTGTATTTAAATATACAAAATAAATACACACAAATGCATGTATATATTTAACAAAAATATATTATTTATATAAAATATTTATTTATAATATAAAATATATATATATGCAAATATTTCTTAAATATATACATGGATTTAAATATACAAAATAAATACACACAGATTAATCGAGAGTAATCGTTTGACAACACTAATTAGGTGAAAAACTTGAAATGAAGTACTTTTAAATTACAAAAACTGAAATAAAAATAAAGTTATGTATGAATATTAAACTACGGAGCCCCAAAGGGGAAATGGTGATGGGGGAAAAAAATATGAGATGTGATGAAAAATTACATTTCAATGTTTTTGCACAAACCGTTTCTTTGTGAACTAACGAAAAAGAATGCAAATTTGCGAGAGAACGCGAAAGCATTGAAATTTCCATCATCGTGTCCCTTTAGGGGCGCTGTATCAAACAAAACGAACAATTCTTAAAACAAAATTAAAAAGAAGACTGAAAATAAATAAATAAAAGCTAATTCAAAATATTAATGAGTCGTATTCTAAAATAAAGATGGCATAATATTTGAACGTTTTGTGCATGCATTGCTAATTTTGTCATCAAATTTCCATCAGTTCCTTTGTGCATCGGTGTGGACGAACTGCACGCATCGGAAACCAAGGCAACGCACTTGTGTTTCTTCTCCCGATGGAAGAGTCGTATGTACATTTCTTGTCCATTAATCAAAAGGTAAGTCAGAGAGAAACTTGATTTCATAAACAAACAGTGTTTGTGTTCTAAATAGGGCACAAAATTAGGCTTTAGACACAAAAAAATACATGTACAATTATGCATTTGGCAGATGCTTTTATCTAAAGTGACTTGCATTGATATGCATCTTTTCAGCTCATGCTATGCTCTAATTTTTACACCAGATATTTGTGCAAATACCCTCTCGTACCTCAATTTTGCTATTCTTAAGCTCGGTTTCACAAACAAAGCTTAAGGATCGTTCGCACCAAGAACGACAACGGTTATTCTAAGCTCACGCGCTGCGGGTTCAAAGTGTTTACAACATGTTCCTGTTGCATTTACAGCTTTGACCAGCAGATGTCCTCAGCATGCTATGTTTCGAGAGAATAGCTAGTGGAATCGATCTAATCCAGCAGTGAATTTAGCGGACAAAGTCAATATAGTGCAAGAAAAACGTCTAGTCTTTTTTTCACTGCAACTCCAAAGGAAGCAAGTCAATGTTGTCGAAACTAGTTTTATATTGCACTGTTTGCTAGCCTGGCGTTATGATCTAATTTTCAGACTTCTCAAACAGTGGTGTTTTTTTCTGGACCGCGACACTTTACCGGCAGTTTGATTGACAGGCGATCTGACCAATCATAACCCCGAATTCGCCATTTTGTCGGTCAAAGCGGTCAGGGGAGTTAGTAGATTAACGTTGGTCCTCACGTCTTTCTTGAAACAACATTCCTTCTGATGTTCATTCATGTTTATTTGATGCTATAAATGAACTAGAGATGATCGAGGAGCTCCAGCGACACATTAAACACACACTAGACGCTATTTAGTGATTCAACTTCTTTAAAAAATTACAATATTTGAAATATTTCACACGTTGTCAGTGTCCTCTTTGCTCCGCAATGCGTGAGAACGTGATGTGTGGCGTGAGAGCGCATGGCAACAGTAACTAAAGGGGGCGGGGCTTTGCGAAGGGTCGGTTGGAATGGATTCTGATTGGCTGTCAGAGTTTTAGCGTTCAACAGCTGGGAAAAAAAAGCGTTCTGTTAGTGATCCCAAAGATATTATTTCTCGTTTTTGGTGTGAATGTCCTTAATTCTGACTTAATCTAAGCCCTGTTTGTGAAATCAGCCTATAGTGTTGGGCTAATAGTGTTTTTTGGTCACAGTGCCCCCTTCAGTTGTATCCGCCGGTGAAAGACGTGGTCGATGTTCTGCCTAAGCTGAAGGCGATGGCTTTACATGACAGAGCAATGTTTGAGAAGGGCATGAAAGCCTTCGTGTCGTGTGTGCAGGCGTACGCCAAACACGAGTGTAGTTTGATATTTCGCGTTAAAGGTGAGTGACTTTCGTAAGAGACAGAATCAAGATGATTCGCCTGATTAAAAAGATGTATACCTTTGTACAGATCTGGATTTTGCCGCTCTGGCCAATGGCTTTGCTCTCCTCCGTTTGCCTAAAATGCCTGAACTGAAAGGAAAGACCTTCCCGGACTTCGAACAGGAGACCGTCGACACGGACACCATCCGGTTTAAGGATAAAAACAGGGAGAAACTGAGACAAAAAAGGCTGGCGGAGCAGAAGGAGAAGGAGAAAGAGACGCCGTTGAGGAAGAACTTCGTCAAGAACAAAGCCTGGTCCAAGCAGAAGATCAAGAAGGATCGAAAGAAAAAGAAAAGTGCGAAAAGAAAAGTGGACGAGGTATGTTGTTCTTATTTCTGAATGCACGTTTTTCTACATTTGGAAAATATAAACATGGAAAACCAATGCTAAACTCGTGTGCTCACAGGAATCGGACGGCGAAGACTTAAACGAGCTTTTAAGTGACACGCGTCTGCTGAAGAAACTCAAGAAAGGAAAGATCAGCGAAGAGGACTTTGACAAGCACATGAGTTCACATCCCAAACTAACAGAGCAACCCGACGGAGAATGAGCTGAGAAGTCATGTGACTTCAGTGTGTGCATATGCTGTATCAGCAGTGACATTTTCATTCCGATTGTCTCCGTACTGTACGAGGAGGACGCTTTCATCGCTAATGTGCTTTTGTATTCACTATCTTCCACTGCTCGAAAATAATAAAGGAAATTTAAGTGTTTTCAAGACAAGGGAAATTAATAATAATGCCTATATGAAGTACATGGGAAAAAAATGTGACTACCATTCCAATTCCTAATTTGGTGATGGCCCACATAAAAAAAGAAAAAACGCACGCATGTGTAATATAGTATATAAAAGTCACTTTATAGGTGACCCTGGACCACAAAACCCAGTCATTGGTCGCACAGTTATATTTGTAGCAATAGCCAAAAATACATTATATGGCTCAAAATGATCGATTTTTCCTTTTAAATGCCAAAAATCATTTGGATATTAAGTAACGATCATGTTCCATGAAGATATTATGTCAATTTCCAACCGTAAATGTATCAATTTATTTTTGTGAGTGGATATACTTTGCTAAAGAATTCATTTTGTAATTTTCTCAATATTTAGATTTTTTTTTTTGCCACCCACAAATTTTCAAATGGTTGTATCCCGGCCCTATCCTATCCTAAAAGATCATACATCAATGGAAAGCATATTTATAAATCTCAATTTCAAAAAATTGACCCTTATGACTGTTTTTTTGGTCCAGGGTCATATATGGTATTTCAAGGTACTTTAAATGAGTGTCTTCTATAAAGGCCCAATTTATATTATATATATATATATATATATATACATACACATATATAAAATAATATGTCTAAATATTATTTAATTTTTATTAAGTTGATTGTTAAATTTATTTCCTACTCATTAGATGCATTATTTATTTGCTAATTTTTTATGATTTTGATTAGTATAATCAAATTTTTTATTTATTTTTAAATCAAACATTGTTATTGTTATTATCATTATTTAAATTGTACACTGTTTTCTCTGAACATTTCCATGGATCCACGAAAATATGACGATCCTTGTGCGAGGGACCCCCATCCTAAAATTTCGATTTAAAAGTCCAATTTATATTGTGGAAAAAATAATATTATAAATATGTCTAAATATTAAAATTAAAATTTTCCGTTTCTATTATGCCTTACATTTTTTTCTAATGTTAGATGCATTATTTATTTGCTATTGTTTTATGATTTTAATTAGTATAATCTAATTTTTTATTTATTTTTAAATCAAACATTGTTATTATTATTATTATTATTATTTAAATTGTACACTGTTTTCTCTGAACATTCCATGGATCCACGAAATATGACGATCCTTGTGCGAGGGACCCCCCCATCCTAAAATTTCAATTTAAAAGTCCAATTTATATTGTGGAAAAAAATAATATTATAAATATGTCTAAATATTGAAATGAAAATTGTCCGTTTCTATTCCCCGTTACATTTTTTTCTAATGTTACATGCATTATTTATTTGCTCGTTTATTGTTTTTGTATTTAATTTATGTATTTTTTTGTAAAATAATTTGTATTTATTTAATGTAATCTCATTTGCATTGATTTTAACTAAAGAAAATATATATAATTTTATTATTATTATGTTTTACATTTTTACACTGTTTTCTGAAAACCTTTTTAAAAACCTCAGCTTAAACAATTACTTTCCGAGCATTTTTAAGAAAAAAAAATACTCTTTTACAGTGACGCTAAATGACACGCGCGACTCCAGGCTCCTCTTAAAGTCTTTCCGGAGTGCTCTCTTTGCGCATGCGCATCAATTAATCCTGCTCAGCTCCATCATGGCGGCAAGGGGCCATGTGCAAGACCCCAACGACAGAAGACTGCGACCCATTTACGGTAAGATTCGCACCGCACCGCTGGGCTTACAGAGACTCAGCTGGTCTGACTAGTTCTGTAGGACCGGCCTGTGCGTTACCGAGTTTATTAGAGCGCCGCAGGAGCTGTGGAGAGCCGGTGAGGCCTGTGGAACTTAAGCCGCGGTGTCGGTTCGACTGCGGTGCCGGATGACAGTGCGTCCTTACGCGGTCACACTCTGAAGTTTCAATCGGTTAGAGAAACCCTGTTTACAGTCCATTTAAACCCAGAAATACATTTTAAATGTCAAGAGATCAGTGTTAATGTCACCTGATCACCTGTGTGAGATGTCAAAGAGCTTTAACTGCCTCAATAGGAGCCATTTGTGCTTCAATATTTCATATTTTCTATACCTTGTTATGTGTATATAGTCTTAGACAAATGCTATACATGCTTAATGATTTATTAACGCTGATGAAATGTGAAATTGCTTTATAGATGCACAAAGCTGAGCTTTGTGTCTAAATGATCTGAGTTTTGTCCCTCAGACATTATTTGATGAGCTTCTTTATTTAGATTAGAATGAACTAAAGCATTTTATTTGGTAATTCTCTGCAGAAATGGCCTAAAAATGCCTGATCTCTTAAACTGAATTGGTCCGAATGCATAGCCTTGAGGAACACCGCTGACATTTGTGTTTTAGCTACCAAAATGATGTGAAATCTGACTGTGAGTCATGTGTATTATCATATATTTGTATGTTAATCCTTATGAATGTAGTAGACTTTAATGTATTTGCATATTTTATGGAGCTTGCATTGCAACGTCAATAAATCTCTATGCGTTTTCTATTTAAAGTTACATGCTTATTGAATGGACTGGCTTAATGAAGTTCTAAAACAGCCATTACATAAATATTTAAGGCAGACGTTTTCATTAAATAATATTGTTCAATTCATTCTAACATGTTTTATAAACTCAAAAGCTGTCAGAATTTTATAAATCGGGTTCAGGCTGCGCATTTGATTCGGAGTGATAATATTAATACAATATTATTTCAATAACCCGCTGTTGTTCTACACTAGGGATGCTGGGCATGTGAGGTTTATCGCGATCGATAGATAACTGACCTTTATTCTGCTGCTTTGTGCAATCTTTCCGTCCTATTATTGAGTGAAAGCGATCGGTATTTGCGTGGGTTATTGATTTAGAAATATAACCGTAAACATAACGGGTAAAGATGCTGTTTGGACGTATGAATGGACACACACAGAGCTGTTATCTTGTAGAAAGTCGAAGTCTACTGTCTGGCCTGGTTAATTTTGGCATCCAGCTGTCGAGCGACACGGTCCTGTGTTTTTAGCAGAGAGGCTCATGGGAAGGGAGGGGAGGGGGATCCTGCATCGAGCAGCCGGTGAGGGAACGTTCTCACAGTCTGTCTGAGCCGTGCATGTTTTGAGTGATGCAGTGCCGCGTTTCGGCAGGCGTTTGGTCCCGATCATTCCCTCACTTGCGGTTTAGCATCACTGAATGTGCCGTGTATCAGTAATACCCATTTTTAAGGAATCAAATTCTACATTTCTGTAACATTTATCCATTTATAGTGCCACTTTTTTACAGCTTTTCTGAGTTAAATAGGCTGGTTAAAGGGACAGTTACATTAGTTCGGCTAGTTGTGGCTTAATGTGAGGGAGTCGGGCTTGTAATCTGAAGGTTGCCGGTTCGATTCCCACGCCGGCAGGAATTGAAGGTGGGGATTGTGAATGAACAGCACTCCCTCCACCTTCAACACCATGACTAAAGTGCCCTTGAGCAAGACACCTGAACCCTAATTGCTCCCTTTGGATAAAAGCGTCTGCTAAATGAATAAATGTAAGTTTATGTTGTCATTAACACTCATACTGTTCTAAACCGGTTTGAATTAAAAAAGAAAGTTTGGTAACTACATGAAGGTGAGTAAACCGTGACAGAATATTAACTTATTGGGTAAATTATACCAGGGACGCACCAATATGAAATTGTCCAATACCGATAATTCTTTATATTTGATAACCAATATATTAGCCGGTAAGAGCTTGATTACAAAAACAAAATGAAAGCCATGTCTTAAGCACACAATTATTATGTAATTATAATTTTATGAAGCCTATATTACAGATTTGCGCTGCACATGTAAATCATATTTCAAGCAGTTCAAAACCATCATAGTGAAGCAATTAATCCATTTTTTATCACTTTTAATATATCCGGCAAATTGTCTTAACATTAAAAATGAACATATATTATTGCCGGATACCGATATGGTTGGCCAATGTATCGTGCATCCCTAAATTATACTTTAATTAATTCGTTATTGATCTAGTGACATTTTAACTAGCTGATTAGTACCAGTAGCATTGACTGGTTTATCATCAGTCTTAATTCAGCTCGACTCAAAAACAAGGGGTGAGTTAATTCACACCTGAATGATGGAAACCCAGTAATCGTCAAAGTTGTTGATGGCTTCCTTCCACACTGGTGCTGTTGTACTGAACGTGTATTTCTCTTTTAGATTACCTGGACAATGGCAATAACAAGATGGCAATCCAGCAGGCCGACAAACTGCTTAAGAAGCACAAAGATCTTCACTGTGCGAAGGTGTGCATGTTTTTTTTTTTGCTCCAGAACTCCAAGCTTGTCATCTTGAATGAGGGTTATGCACAACAGACTTCTGTATCCTGTAGAACGGGTTGCATCGCTCCTGGTTCAGCTCTTTTGTATGTCCTTCATTAAATGCTATAGAGCTGCTTTACTCGAGATGCCTTCAAAGGAGTGAGCGAAGATGAGCGTTACCAATGTCCGTCGCGTATGCAGATGAATCATCTAAAAGGTTTTTAGGCTGATTACCTTAAAAGTCCATATTGTGGTCAATTCATACAGCTGTGAACACTTCCTCTGACAAGCGAATGCAATGAGACTCGTCCTGTTTGTTGACATAAAGCCTATTGCAAACACTAGGGAGATATTATTTATTTATATATATATATATATATAAAAATAATATATATCCATTATTTCCCACATAATTGCGATCACAACTTTTTGTTGTTGGACTGTACTATTTGGTGAGAATTTTAATATATATCAATATATGTTATATATAAAATGTTACATACATATTTTATATACATTATTATATATGTGTGTATATATATATATATATATATACACACACACACACACATTTATATATATATATATATATATGTAATAACTTTAAAAATAATAACTATTATTATTGGTATTATCAAATAAAATATTAAAAAAAATAATAAAAATGTAACTAAAATAAAAAAATATTTAAGAGAAATATAATTACAACAATTACACCATCAAGCTTTTATTTAACAAATTGAGCGATTTAATAATCGCACTAAGCCGTGCCGTGATTTCCGTTTTTATTTCGATTAATTGTGCAGCCCTAGCAAACAAGGTTTCATTCTGGTCAGCGATTGGTTCCAGTGTCCATGTCTCGCTTAAACTAAGGGTGCGTTCACACTTGCAGATCGGTTGGTTTGGTCCGGACCAAAAAACAAAACATATAGTCCTGGTCCGCTTAGCGTTCACACTGGAATTTTTAACAGCGAACCTGAAGTTACCGAACCAAAGGCACAGGGACACGGTCACGACCTGATTGGTCGGCTTTTATGACGTATATTTGGCGACGGAGCTCGCTTACCGAACATTCAAAACAACGCTGTGTTCTGGATTAAACGCCATCATTGTATGCATGTACATATGCTTTATTTTACCAGCTAAGAACTCACGAAGAGCTCATGAAATGTTCAAAACTGCTCGTCGGACCAAATATTGATGAGGCACTTCACCTCCTCGTTGCTCCACGTTTGCCCTCGACTCATTTTGGATACGCCGATCTTTCTGCGTCGTCAAATCAGCTGATTGTAGCGTCGCATCTCGTGACATCACGTCTTGTTTTTGGTTCGTTTACGTGTGTTTGGTCCGTGTTGCGTTCATATATCGGATCGACCCGCACCAGAGTTCGTTTGGAAGCGGATCGAGACCCATCTTTTTAGCGCTTGTTTGGTGCGCACCAGGGTTCGGATGGCATATGAACCGCACTCACTGAGCAATCGCACCAAATGTGACAAGTGTGAACGCACCCTAATGGTCACAAAGCATCAGCAGAACTGATGGATAAACATACTTCACGTGAAAAACACATTATTTCAGAATGAAAAAACTTCATGAATTTGAAGATCTAGATTGATAAATTAACCACTGGATGCATTTATTTCCAGGTCTTGAAGGCGATCGGTCTGCAGCGCACTGGCAAACAGGATGAAGCCTTCACACTGGCACAGGAAGTGGCCGTTCTCGAACCCACAGACGACAACTCTCTGCAGGCACTGACAATCCTCTACAGAGAAATGCACCGGCGTGAGTGTTAAAAGCGCAGACGCTGAACTGCAGGCTAATTCGCATGGACTAATACCTCAACTTGCGTTTGTGCTTTTTCTTTCTTTAGCTGAATTAGTGACTAAGCTTTATGAAGCCGCAGTCCGGAAAGTTCCAACGAGCGAGGAGTACCACTCTCACCTCTTCATGGCCTACGCTCGGGTCGGAGAGTACAAGAAAATGCAACAGGTTCTGTTTGGTGTCATGCAATCGTTACGTCCTGTTTATAACATTAAAGGGTTCGTTCACCCGAAAATGAAATTTCTGCCATTATTTACTTGCCTTCATGTCGTTCTACACCCGTAAGACCTTCTTTCATCTTCAGAACACAAATGAAGATATTTTTGATGAAATCCAACAAACCACATTCAAGGTCTAGAAAAGTAGTAAATACGTCGTTAAAATAGTCCATGTGACTAATGCTTTTTGTGCACAAACATACATTTATTTGACATCTTCTCTCCGCTGTCAGAATGCCGGAACACGGAAGTACTGAATGTAAACGGCTTCGGAATGACAAGGAAAAGAAGAATTAGTTGAATTGAAATAATTGTTTTTGCGCACTAAAAGTATTCTCGTCTCTTCGTAACATTAAGGTTGAACCACTGTAGGGACTATTTTAACATCGTTTTACTACTTTTCTGGACCTTGAATGAGGTCATTTCTTTGCTTTCTATGAGGGATTAAAAAAAACAATTTCATCAAAAATGTCTTAATTTGTGTTGTGAAGATGATCAAAGGTCTTACAGGTGTGGAATGACATGAGGGCGAGTAAATTGGGTGAACTGTCTCCTTTAAGAAGTTCAAGCTCAAAGTGTTTACTGTCACATGCACAGACAGAAAGCATGTTTCCCTGTACAATGAAATTCTTTGCCATCCACAATAAATGTCACAGTAAATAATACACAAAAAAAAATACAAAATAAGAGCAATGACGGTGCGGTTCTGGAAAGGTTAGAAAATGAGGTTGTGCAGTTCTGGTAGTGCAAATCAAAAGTGCAAGAGCAAAAAGAAGGGCTGCTTAATTTGTGGAAAAAGATCTATTTTCATTTGCAATTTAAATTGAGGTTTAAAAACTGCTCCAGGTGTGCAGTGCTTGTTTGTAGGGCTAAAAAGTTGTGAATGAATACAATTTTATTATTATTATTATTATTATTAACAATATAAAATGTAACTGTAAAATAAATAAATGTGGTATTCCACATGGAAAAGTCATCATTTACTCGTCCTCAAGTTGTTCTAAATCTGTATGAATGCTGAACATAAAACAAGATATAAGGGTTAAAAAAAAAAATTATCATTTTTTTTCAATACTATGGAAGTCAGTGGAGCCCATTAACTTTTTTTTACCCATATTCTTCTAAATGTCCTTTGTGTTCAGCAGGAGAAAGAAATTCATACAAGTTTGGTTGAATTTTTGGGTGAACTATCCCTTTAAATCTTCTTTTATTGCCAATTTTGAGAATTGTTGGTGCACGTTGCGCTCCTAAGTGCATGTTATAAGCTTCTCAAACTCGGAGCAGATGCAGAAATGTAGTTTCCTGTGAACCAAGACACTGAAAACACCTGAGCTGCTTGCGTGTAATCGAACGCAGCAACATGCGCCGCATATATTTAGTTAATTCAATTGCAATTTGATAATCACAATTTGAAGTTGAGATTTCAGTTTAAATAGGTTTGCGTGATTCATCTGAACCTCCAAAATCGTCGTTTATGTTGAAAGGCTTTTCTGTCTGTGCTCTTCCGACAGGCTGGAATGGCACTGTATAAAATCGTCCCCAAAAACCCATATTACTTCTGGTCGGTCATGAGCTTGGTGATGCAGGTATGATTGTTTTCTTGCTTGCATAAACGATGCATATCATAGATGAATCGACGTAGATCAAAAGATTTTTCTGCATGTGTTTCAGGCCATCTCGGCACAAGACGAAAAGCTCTCTCACACCATGTTCCTGCCGTTAGCTGAGCGTATGGTGGAGAAAATGGTCAAGGAGGAGAAAATCGAGGCAGAAGCTGAGGTGGGACGTGTTATCGATAATCTGTTTCTGTTTATCTCAGCCGTGTGAAGTTTGACGCATTTTCCATGTGCTGTTCCAGGTCCAGCTGTACTTCATGATCTTGGAGCGTTTGGGGAAATATGTGGAGGCGCTGGAGGTGGTTCAGGGGCCGCTCGGAGGTGAGGAGAAAAAATGTGTGTTCTTCAAAGGAATATTCTGGGTTATTTCCAGTTGAATGTCTTTATATTGCTTGTGTGGTGTGCTAATGCCTGGTGGTTTTGCTCCAGGCAAACAGCACACTTTCTAATTTACTTCTCTTTTTGCTATAAAATAACCTGCGTTGTACATTATTATTATTAGGTTGAAAATAACTTTGAATATATATATATATATATATATATATATATATATATATATATATATATATATATATATATATACACACTACTGTTCAAGTCGAATTTAATACTTTATTAAGCAAAAAATGTTAAATTGATCAGAATGATGGTATTTATCATTTTTTTTCATGCAAGTGGTTCACATTTTAACTTTCCCTGACACAATTTTCAGTGTCTTCACCACAAAATAATAATAAATGCAGCCCTATGACTTGAAAATGTGGAGGGAATGGCAGAATCCGCTCATAAAAATGGATTGTACGGTTTA
>CM074289.1:2906179-2928679 GCA_037194245.1 Opsariichthys bidens
CTCGTGAGCTCATAGTCCGACCAAAGGTGTTTACGAATCCGCTCAAAGCGTCACATTTTTAAAATTTCAGTAACGACTTGTTACCGAAGTCGGTGCTTTTGACAACATTACATTTTGGTACATCACAGTACACCTGAAGTTAAATCTTCTTGTTTTTTTACAAAGGTTCCTTGTCAAATATCACCATGCTGTTCCGTCTTTGTCCAGGTATTTATTGACCCGCTATGCAGAGTCTTTGGGCCAGTTTGCTGCTGCTTCCCAGTCTTGTAACTTCTCCCTCAGGTTTTTTCACTCGAACCAGAAAGATGTAGGTTGTTCTTTGATGCACAGAATGAAAATGACCCTTCTCTCGTCGTTTCCTGTCACTCACGTCGCTGCCGTGCGTTTGTTCCCGCAGACCTCAGAATACATTATTCAAGCATATAAGTATGGTGCTTTTGAGAAAATCCCAGAGTTCATCGCCTTCAGGAGCCGACTCAATCACTCGCTGCACTTTGCCCAGGTGCGCACAGAGAGGATGCTGCTGGACCTCTTCCTGGAAGCCGACATGTTAGTCCCTCCATCTTTACCGCCTTTTAGAAGTCGCAGGTGGGATTATATTTCGATGATTCATTGTTTTTGTCTTCTTCTCCTTGCACAGAACATCTCCTCTAGAGGAGAGCGTAAAGTCAATGTCTCTATGTCCGGAAGAGGACGACATCCCGTGGGACAACTTAAGGGACAACCGTGACCTGACTGTCCTCGTCAGCTGGAACCCTAAAGACCGGTACGATGAGACCCTTTTTTACACGTTCAGCTTTCTTTAGTTTGAAATGTTGCTGTTTGTCCCTTTGGCGGGATTATTCTCTCCATCAGTGTCGCTGAAAACGCCTCCATCTTCTTCACAATATTCCTCATTTAAATAATTCATGCGCAGAATAAAGAGGCGGAGCCTGATTGAGTTAGTTAGTAGTGTGTTGAAACTGGCGGTTATGGTAAGGGGCGGGACATCTCCCCAACACACTGCTCCAGCCGACCAATCAGAGCACATTGTGCTTTTCAGAAGGCGGGGCTTCTTAGAGACGGGAACTAAACAGAGCGTTGCTGACAGACTGGGAAGAGAGGAGCCGCAACAATGGAGGATATGAACATTCAATAGCCCAAAAACAACATCAAGACTTCGAAAAGGACACATTTAAACCGTTTCACTAATGATAATCTTGATCACACACTGTAGGCAGCTGACCGAGGAGCACAGACAGCGCTCTCTAGAGGACGAGACCCTGTGGCTGAGGTTGCGGTCGCTTACTCTGCGACTGATTGGCTGCGTCTCCACAATGACTCACCCGCCGGCACCGCGTAACTCTGAGAAGACGACTGAAAACGGAGTGGCAGCCAAACCGTCTTCTCTACTGTCGCTGCTCTCCCAGCTTGAAAACACGCTAAACCAGGCCACGCAGTTCACGGAAAAACAGCTGCAGGTCAGAACTGTTCGCATTTCTATTTCAGTCGATTTTTGTTGAGTAGATCCTGATTGATATCAGGAAGCCAGAGTTTTGACTCGTCTTGGTCTGGTGTTGTTTATATACTATTGTAGGTTTTATTCATATTTTGACTTTTTTTGGTAAATAATTTTGCCATATCAATACCTTAACCTCATATTTAAAGGAGGTTCTTTCCTCGTATTTAAAAAAAAAAAATCAAATTTGTAGGATCAATAAGAAATTTACTGCTTTTCCAAGCTGAAAGTTGGCAGAGAGAACGGTGAAGAGTTTGAAAAAGTGCCCTAGTGATTTATGAAAGTGAAGACGGGCCAGCGTTGTTTAAACACCGTGTTGTTGTTGACAGCTTCAGTACCCGTTTCTGGGCCCCGTGTCGTCTCGGCTGGCTCAGGCTCTGTCCAGCGGTTGCTGTCAGTGTCAGCTCTCCTCCCTGCAGCTCCCTCTGCACCTCCAGGAGCTCGAGAGCGCCGGTCTGGGTTCGTCACCTCGCACGTCTTCATGAACAGTTTACAGCAGATCTTTTATAAAGCGTTCGTCTGCTTGGCAATGCTTTTTGATTTCATAGCTGCTATTAGCACATTTATCCTGCTACGATTATGGAATTGATATTAAATTCATGGGGAGTTTTTTAAAAAACGGTCATTTCCTGGCCTGGAAAAAATTTATACTAATATAAACTTATGTATTTTTTTTTTTTTTTTTTTTTTTTTTAAATATGCATTGTTATATTATTACATAAACTTTTTAATGCTTTTATTTGTACTGTCATGTGGTTATATTACATTGATAATTTCATCTTTTGTGTTTTCAGATGAATCAACAGAGCTTCAGACACAAATATCAAATATTTTCAAGTCTTTAGCAGTACAACTTCAAGGTACGTCATGGATTTAGAATGACTTGGATGTTTTTGCGCGTTCATATTGCATCGGTCACATTTCACTGGAGGACATCCATTTAGTTTTTTTTTTTACTAAAAATGAAACCGCTTCTCAAATGATTACTTTTCTGCTGATGTGAAGTCCATGTGGGCAGAGAAAATAACAACAACTAGAAGCTAAAGTTTGTAAACTGACTTTGAGAAAGCAAAAGGGAAGTGAAAACGCGTCTGTTCGGTGTTCTGTAACACACGATGGATTAATCTGTTCAGTATTTTGTCTTTCTTAAGCCAACTTTCACGATCCAATCAAATCCCGGTGAAAAAATTCCTATTACAGAAGTGGCAAATGATTCCATGTTGATGTTTTTTTTTCTAGATATGTTGGAAAAATGTAAAGGTGATCTATTAGAAGTTAAAGACGGTCAGAGCAAGACGCAGCCCTCTGTTCTGGAGAATCTAGTCTACTTTGTTGAAGTGAGTCTCTCGCCATGAAGAATTGAAGAGCATGCACTGCTTCTCTACGGAAAATAAAATAATTCAATCTTCGTTCCAGACCATTTGTATCGTCTTATGGGTGTCTAATTACTGTGGAAGCGTCCTCCGGCCCCTAAAGTCCAGTTTACAGAAGAAGAAGAAGAAGAAAAAAGAAGTCAGCGCTGTAACGGTAATTCTTTGATGAAACGCTCTCTCGAGTCCGTGTTTATGAAGCGTAGGATCGGAGGGAATGTGGGTCGCTCTTGTTCATGTGCCGATTCGTCTCTTCCACACAGCCGGCGGTGATCTCGGCCTTCCAGGAGTTCAGTGGCAACTTGCAGAGCCTCCTCAACCAGGCCCTGGAGCACATCAAGAGCCAGGAGACCAGCCTGACGGCGCTGAAGCTGGGAGCGCTCGGTCTCGAGGGACAGATTCAGTCTGAGGTGAGCGACGGCAGGGAAGGCTCTCAAAAAGGCATCAAGTTAAGGCCAATACACACCGCGCCAACGAACAAAAAAAAAAAAAAAAAACTGTCGTGTTCACACTGAACCGACGAACAAACGAGTCACAGAGAGGCAAGTGTAACCATGTTAACAATATTTTCAAGCAAGTTTATTCAGGCATGAAAATCCCTGACCTTTCGGCAAAATTCGCCGTTTTGAAACCAAAATAGGTGACCTACGTGAATCGATTCATATTCAGCGAATTGCGAACTACGTTCTTCCCCCAAATAGCGAGTGAGGGATGATTGACAGATGCGTAAAGCCTATCATTAAAAAGAGACTGAAAAACGACACCAATAAAGATTCCCGCTCGATCCCTCTTCCACTCGCGGCTTTTGACTGACGAACAGTCGGCGACGGTAATCGCGGTACTTCTGACTCCTGAAGGTAAACGGCCTGGGTTCGATGTGGAGAGGTGAAATATTGTTTTGAGTTCACTTAATCCTCTGGATTCGATGATCGCATGGATTATCTTAAAATACTCCGTCATTTCTGTTTCCTCAGATAAGTGGAAGACATCAACAAGCCATGCAAATTCTAAAATGCTCAAGTAATGCTGAGCAATAAATCTTAATAAATTTGAAATGGCTTAGTGATTATGAAAGTGCTGTGGCTGTCAATCATGATGGAAGAGTTCAGTTACATCTCTTGTGGGGGTTTTGCATTAAGCCATTTGTGGTGCCCCTTCCACATCGTACCTCATATACTGTAAATGTTAGACCTGGCATGAAATGGCGTGCATAATACTTAGTAAGGAGGCCATAATAATTTTTGACTCATGGCTGAAGTTAAGTTTCTCCAGCTCTCCCCAGGTTGGCAAAAAAGCATCTCAAAATGCATCAGATTGATGCTTTAAAATATGGAATATTTCAATTTTTCTTCTAGGGGACCATGCCCCCGCACCCCCCTAGAGGACTAATATCACCTTTTTCACCCCTGACCCGTTTTCATGCCTGTTTATTAGATTAATAATACAGTATCATATATAGTTTCATTGTTTCAAAGTATTGAGGCAAACATAAAAACACTAACCTGAAATCTGAAGCGCCAGCCGTCGATCTGATGACTTGCGTTGGGTTTGTACAGCCTTCGCCGGTTCATAAACTTCTTTTAGCGCGACCAATTTGCCATTTGTAGCTGAACAAGCCAAAACGAATTCATTTAAAACTAAACATTTTTTTTTACATTTTTAGTCATTTAGCAGACGCTTTTATCCAAAGCGACTTACAAGCGCACGGTAGCGTTGCCGTATTCTGAATTACAATAGAAATAAATTAACAAATAAAATTGCATCAAATCGCGATTGTTTTGCGATTGCGATTAATTGCACAGCCCTGCTGAACCGCCTAATAAAAAAAAAAAAGAAGTTCTGAAAGCACAAAGATTTTTAGAGCGCTGTCGGAAGAGATGTCCAGGCTTCCTCATCATGACATAACAGTCCTTTACAAGTCTTCCATTTCATAATGTAAAAATAAGGCCTTAATCGGCATTAAAATGTCTTTAATCCGCGCTTAAAGGTCTTTAAGAATGCAGTCGAACCCAGGAAGATTTTATTTTCTGGTTCTAGACGCATCAGGAAAAATCGGACCGAATACTATTAATAATAAAGGATAAGATCATTATTCATCGAATTGACTTTTTGGACTTGTAAAAATGATTTAAAGCTTTTGAATGATTTGACCTTTTTTTGTCAAAACTCTATTTGAACTTGTGCGTAGTATAACATGTTGCGAGACTCCTTTAAAATCTGTAAGGTTGGCCGGTCTGTCAAAGCCTGACGTTTCCCGAGAAAATGCTTTCGGAACGACAAGCTCCATGTCCCGTACGTCGCATTCGGAGCTTGAAACGAGGGATTTGTTCGGCATGTGTTTCACCGCTGTTTTCCTGCTTCATCCAGGCGGAAGGGACCTTCACAAAGAGCGGCATGGACAAGGTGCAGAACAGCTACCTGCGTTCGCTGCAGGAGATCGGCGAACTGTTGAAGAAGAGGGCGGACACGTTGAAATCCCTCAAAATCTGAGCGCTCCATCGATCCACCATCCGATCCGGTCCCCCGACCCGCACGGCTCCGCGCGACGGCGTCCTCGCTCCCTGTGAACTCAGCTGGTGGAGATCTCCCTCTCTTCCTCATCTCCTCTTCCCTAACTATCCGTCTCATTACTCGCGCACAGTTGCAGGCACACGGTAAAGTTCAACGACGGCCTCGGCACAAGCATCTCCGGTGTTCCGAGAAGCACTCGAGTGGAAACGTAACTTCATATCCCTAGCGAAACCACATAGGCAAATGAATAAGCAATTTTAGAAGTACTGCTATAAATTATTGTACATAGTGTGAAGATAAAGAATATCAACGAGAACTCCTTGGCCAATTAAAGTGAACTGCTTTGTCCTTTTGTCAATGTCTCGCGTTATTGTCTCTCTCACTTCCCGGCCGCAGACCTCGCGAAACCCCTCCCTGACGATTCGTATTCCGAATGCTCCGTATCGTAAAGAAGCGGAGCCGAGAGAGCTTCGCTCATCCCGCGGCGGGGTGGTGCGAGTACGCGGATGTTTCGGGTGCTTCTATTACGATGTTTCTTTGTATATTACAAATGACTTTACTTGAGCCGCAAGCGTTCGAAATGTAGCTTTCCCGACAGTTTGTCCGGAAACACGTACGTCATTGAGTGCTACTTGAAAGGCATGGTGAGGTTTGGGAAAGTTTGTGTACGTTCGTTAAAATTTGATTTCTCAATCATGTTTGGAACTAATTTTATGCTTAAAAGGCGGATGAATGGTTTTGTCGTTGTTTGGGCCGAGTTGTTTACTTTGAACTCTAAAAAAAAAGAAAGAATAGTTGATTGCACTGATGATGTCCCTTCAACGATGAGGTTTTATTATTGTTGCATACCAAAAACGTCTAAATTAGCCTTGCGTTAACGTCGCGGTAGAGACTAAGGTAGGTTTTTATACGACTGATTTGTTGATGTCTGAGTTACCGGGAAGTGCAACTTGTTTACAATGTTTCCGAGCGCCATTATGAATCATGTTTATAGCGCGTGTTATACGGTGTGCTGCGATCTACGAGCGTTCACTGCTTTATACCTGCTGGGGGGGGGGGGGGGGTGCTTTTCTCTCTCGTCAAGCTTTTTTTTATTTTAATCCAACACAACGGGATACGGGACAAGTTGTGCAGTGAGCGGCTCTTCCGTCGCCCCGGGACTGAAGGGCTCATTTCACATCCTCACCGTCACTGAGCACGAGGATGACAAGCACTTCTGAGCTAAGGAGGTCGTTTCGAGACGTCGAGTGTGTCGGCTGGTGAATGCTTTTGTTAGGGGAAATTTGAGAAAAATACAAACACACTGGAATGTGAAAAGGTTTTTTTTTTTTTTTTTTTTTTTTTAAATAAAAAGTAAATGTTCCACATGCTGAGACTGCTTTTGATTTCTTGCACTCCGAAGCCGTAGTAATGCATTATTTCTCATTGGTTTTAATGGGGTAATCCTGTTACCATATTGTTATAAAAATACAAAGAAAAAGAAAGTTATTTCATTTTGTTGGCAACAACATGAAATGCATTAAAGGGGACCCGTTAAGCTCCTTTGACACGGATCATTTATTACAGCTTGAATTTGGGTGTGAGCAAAAATTTGTGTTCCTTTAAATGCAAATGAGCTCCGCTTTCCAGAAGAGGGCGGAGCTTTAACAGCTCAACAGCAACAAAGCTGGAGAATCTCACGCAGACAAAATGAGGAAAGTGTTCAAACTGATGGAGAGACTTCCAACTTTTAGACGTTTCTGAACGGTTAGTGGATAAATTGATGTCGTCACTAGCGTGTGTCGTCACGTTCGTCTTTTTTCCTTGAATCGACCCTCGTTTGTGGCGTAAAATGACGGCGTCAACAACACTCGACTACAACAACTCTAAAGCAGCCCGACATGGCCCCGCCCCCTTTGTTGAGTGTTCTCGGGGGCGGAGTTTATGTAAATTTTAGTGAAATAATTTATGGAAGTGAAATAGAATAAAAGTATTGAAGTTTATGAAAATGTAAAAATGCATTTTATATAAAACATATTTTTACAAAACATGTTTTACTGTAAATCTGCAAGAAATGCCAATTATCTGAACAAGTTGTGTTCTAAATTTTAAGTTGATACTTGGCCGCAGTACCAAACTTTTTCACTAGATGACAACCAAGCTCCATGACTGACCGTGTAAGGGCCTTCGTTTCCATATGCGGTTTGAGTGATCTGTTCCATATATTTCTATAATTTTCATACAATTTATGAAGTAGCATGGGAAATTTGGCTGAATTTTATATGAATTCAACCACTGATAAACACAAAAAACACGTATATGTGTTATAGCTCACCACCACAGCACAAAAAGCGTTAATATTTTCTTCATATTTAAAACATTTCGGGCCTTTTTTTCTCAGAAAATTGAATGAACATTATCTTTAGAACTCTTGGCATGAAAACAAGCTGAGATTTCTACCAATCTCATGTTTATTCATGTTGATGTTTCAAAATAATGGTCGCCTTATGAGTGTGAAAATATTCTTGTGGCAAATTGATAAATTACTGCTGCTCTGTAAATCAGCAAATATGAAAACTATAGCTTGTAACCTTTCAAACGATATATAGTTTGTCAAGATTAGTTTAGGTTTAGTACGCGATTTTAATGTCCCAGTCCTGTGTTTGCACTCCGTCGTTTAAAACTGAATGAACCATCCATTCAAGAGAGCTAACAAAGATTATTTTACTCCAACATGAGGTCACTGTATTAAATCAGTGATAAATTTATTTATAAAGTCACATTAACTCTGGACATCACAAAAACCACAGCAAAAAAAAGCAAATGGTAGGAATTATAGAACAATTTATGCTGTGAAGCAACAATAGTACAAAATTCCCAGCCTGCATCACAGAATGGAATTATGCAGCTGAATTGTACTGAGAATTTTCTATTATTCTAGCTTTATACTATTGTTCCCAGCATGCATTGCAGCATGACACATCTCAATGACGGTTGGTTTTGTTTCTTTACAGGATTTCGGACTGTCGGTTTTGTTCGATTACGAGATCTCAATGATGGTCGGTTTTGTTCGATTACGAGATCTCAATGACGGTCGGTTTTGTTCGATTACGAGATCTCAATGACGGTCGGTTTTGTTCGATTACGAGATCTCAATGACGGTCGGTTTTGTTCAATTACGAGATCTCAATGACGGTCGGTTTTGTTCGATTACGAGATCTCAATGACGGTCGGTTTTGTTCGATTACGAGATCTCAATGACGGTCGGTTTTGTTCGATTACGAGATCTCAATGGTCGGTTTTGTTCGGTTACGAGATCTCAATGGTCGGTTTTGTTCGGTTACGAGATCTCAATGGTCGGTTTTGTTCGGTTACGAGATCTCAATGACGGTCGGTTTTGTTCGATTACGAGATCTCAATGACGGTCGGTTTTGTTCGATTACGAGATCTCAATGACGGTCGGTTTTGTTCGGTTACGAGATCTCAATGGTCGGTTTTGTTCGGTTACGAGATCTCAATGACGGTCAGTTTTGTTCGATTACGAGATCTCAATGGTCGGTTTTTGTTCGGTTACGAGATCTCAATGACGGTCGGTTTTGTTCGATTACGAGATCTCAATGACGGTCGGTTTTGTTCGATTACGAGATCTCAATGACGGTCGGTTTTGTTCGGTTACGAGATCTCAATGACGGTCGGTTTTGTTCGATTACGAGATCTCAATGACGGTCGGTTTTGTTCGATTACGAGATCTCAATGACGGTCGGTTTTGTTCGGTTACGAGATCTCAATGACGGTCGGTTTTGTTCGATTACGAGATCTCAATGACGGTCGGTTTTGTTCGATTACGAGATCTCAATGACGGTCGGTTTTGTTCGATTACGAGATCTCAATGACGGTCGGTTTTGTTCGGTTACGAGATCTCAATGACGGTCGGTTTTGTTCGATTACGAGATCTCAATAACTTTCGGTTTTGTTCGATTATGAGATCTCAATGACTGTCGGTTTTGTTCGATTACGAGATCTCAATGACGGTCGGTTTTGTTCGATTACGAGATCTCAATGACGGTCGGTTTTTGTTCGGTTACGAGATCTCAATGACGGTCGGTTTTGTTCGATTACGAGATCTCAATAACTTTCGGTTTTGTTCGATTACGAGATCTCAATGACGGTCGGTTTTGTTCGATTACGAGATCTCAATGACGGTCGGTTTTGTTCGGTTACGAGATCTCAATGACTATGTTTTGATTACGAGATCTCAATGACGGTCGGTTTTGTTCGATTACGAGATCTCAATGATGGTCGGTTTTGTTCGATTACGAGATCTCAATGACGGTCGGTTTTGTTCGATTACGAGATCTCAATGGTCGGTTTTGTTCGGTTACGAGATCTCAATGACTATGTTTTTGATTACGAGATCTCAATGACGGTCGGTTTTGTTCGATTACGAGATCTCAATGATGGTCGGTTTTGTTCGATTACGAGATCTCAATGACGGTCGGTTTTGTTCGATTACGAGATCTCAATGGTCGGTTTTGTTCGGTTACGAGATCTCAATGACTGTTTTGATTACGAGATCTCAATGACTATGTTTTGATTAGGAGATCTCAATGATGGTCGGTTTTGTTCGATTACGAGATCTCAATGACGGTCGGTTTTGTTCGATTACGAGATCTCAATGGTCGGTTTTGTTCGATTACGAGATCTCAATGACTGTTTTGATTACGAGATCTCAATGACTATGTTTTGATTAGGAGATCTCAATGACGGTCGGTTTTGTTCGATTACGAGATCTCAATAACTTTTGGTTTTGTTCGATTACGAGATCTCAATGACGGTCGGTTTTGTTCGATTACGAGATCTCAATGACGGTCGGTTTTGTTCGATTACGAGATCTCAATGACTATGTTTTGATTACGAGATCTCAATGACGGTCGGTTTTGTTCGGTTACGAGATCTCAATGACGGTCGGTTTTGTTCGATTACGAGATCTCAATGACGGTCGGTTTTGTTCGATTACGAGATCTCAATGACTATGTTTTGATTACGAGATCTCAATGACGGTCGGTTTTGTTCGATTACGAGATCTCAATGACGGTCGGTTTTGTTCGATTACGAGATCTCAATGATTATGTTTTGATTACGAGATCTCAATGACGGTCGGTTTTGTTCGGTTACGAGATCTCAATGACGGTCGGTTTTGTTCGATTACGAGATCTCAATGACGGTCGGTTTTGTTCGATTACGAGATCTCAATGACTATGTTTTGATTACGAGATCTCAATGACGGTCGGTTTTGTTCGATTACGAGATCTCAATGACGGTCTGTTTTGTTCGATTATGATCCTTCAAAGACTGTCAGACGTTCAGTTTTGTTTCTTCGTGAGATCTCAATAAAAGTTGTTTTTGCTCTGAGATACACAATTATCATAATCCAAAGACATCAGTGAAGA
Organism: Opsariichthys bidens; assembly: GCA_037194245.1. Lineage (NCBI taxonomy): Eukaryota > Metazoa > Chordata > Actinopteri > Cypriniformes > Xenocyprididae > Opsariichthys > Opsariichthys bidens. The sequence continues at coordinate 2,916,988 of CM074289.1, forward strand.
CAGCTCTTTCACGCCAATCATAAGACCATCTTTCTACTTTTCTACTACTTTCTTTGCTCTTGACTGACTCGTGGCTTCGCTGTGGCCTGCTTGTGGCTCAGATCTGGCAAAAAGGAGCGCTCGAATGCCATCAGTCCACGACACGTGGCCCAGATCATCATATCATGTGACTGAAGTGGGCCAGATTTGGGCCGGCACAAAGTTGGCATCGGATACCAGATGACTGAGTAGTAGTCGCAGAATTGACAGTGACTTCACTTATAAAACATTTTTTGTTGTAAACTCCCAAAATAGCTCAGTCTGAAATCAGTCAACAAGCCATTTCCTCACAAAAGTAGTTTATTTAGCGTTCCGAAGACACTCCTCCATTCAAAAAATGGCCTTTTGTCTGAAACGGACGCGCATGCCTTTATTATAATGTGATATAAATAAGGAATGCGTGTATAACTTACTTTCTTTTCGCCCTGATGAAGGCTTGTGTGATGCGATTGAGAGCTAAGACGGACACGAGTGTTGCTGGTTTACCTTCTCTAATGAAGTTGCATCAGAATAACTTTTATTTGTAGCTTTAACAGTTTGACAATCACAAATATTTTTTGCGGATTTTTCCTGTCAAACGTTAATACACCAATCAAACGCATCTGTAACCTATGAGAAGAAGGGTGTGGAAACCAATACAATGACTCAATACAAAGAGTGACTGTGTGTAACTTTCTAAAAATAAGTGGGTGGATTTGTTGGCCAGTAAAACATGACAAAGGCCACATGATTGTGTGCAGCGTGCATCTATTGACCAAATATGCAAGACGGGTCCCACGAAGCGGACGAGCCTTTTTTCTACGAAGTCATTGTGATTTTGGGTTACAACAGCACACCTGTGATCTGCGATGATAATACTGCTCACAATGGGGTGAATCGCATGAAAAATGTCATATTTCAGCCTGAATCAAAAGATAAAAAAAAAAATTATATTTTGCATAAACTAAATGCAGCCTGAGTATTATTTTACATTATAATTTAAAAAAAAATCATCTACCAAATTATCACTGTAAAAACGTTTCATTTGAATTACTGTAATGCAAAAAAATATATTAAGTATGTTTTCGCCACAATAGTATTTATTTCATATGGAAGCTTGTTTCTGCCACCAAATAAAAAAATAATGTAATTGCGACTTTTAATCTCACAATTCTGACTTTATCATTCGAAAATGTGAAAAAAGTCAGAATTGTGAGATATAGTCGCAATCCCGTCTAGTTTTCTTGCAATTGAGTTATCCCGCAATTATGACTTTCTCGCAATTATGACTTTATAACTCATAATTCTGACTTTATATCTCGCAATTATGACTTTATAACTTGTAATTATGACTTTATATCTCACAATTATGACGTTATAACTTGTAATTCTGACTTTATATCTCGCAATTATGATGTTATCTCGCAATTATGACTTTATAACTTGTAATTATGACTTTATATCTCGCAATTATGATGTTATCTCGCAATTATGACTTTATAACTTGTAATTATGACTTTCTCGCAATTATGACTTTATAACTCATAATTCTGACTTTATATCTCGCAATTATGACTTTATATCTCGCAATTATGACTTTATAACTTGTAATTATGACTTTATATCTCACAATTATGACGTTATAACTTGTAATTATGACTTTATATCTCACAATTATGACTTTATAACTTGTAATTATGACTTTATATCTCACAATTATGACGTTATAACTTGTAATTCTGACTTTATATCTCGCAATTATGATGTTATCTCGCAATTATGACTTTATAACTTGTAATTATGACTTTATATCTCGCAATTATGATGTTATCTCGCAATTATGACTTTCTCGCAATTATGACTTTATAACTCATAATTCTGACTTTATATCTCGCAATTATGACTTTATAACTTGTAATTATGACTTTATATCTCACAATTATGACTTTATAACTTGTAATTCTGACTTTATATCTCGCAATTATGACTTTATAACTTGTAATTATGACTTAATTCACGCAATTATGACTTTATAACTTGTAATTATGACTTAATTCACGCAATTCTGACTTTATATCTTGCAATTGACTATATCTCGCAATTCTGACTTTGACAGAATTGCGAGATATAAAGTTGCTTATATCAATTCTGTGATATATATATATATATATATATATATATATATATGTATATATATACTTGCAATTATGACTTTTTTCTCACAATTGTGAGTTTATATTTCACAATTCTGAAGAGAAAAAAAGTCAGAATTGTGAGATAAAGTCACGATTACCTTATTTGATGGCGGAAACAAGCTTCCATAGCTTTCACTGCATTACAGATTTTCTGTTTGTTTGTTTTAATACAATAAAAAAATACTTTTCTACAGAAATGAGTATACAACAAAACAAAAAATAGAATTTCTTTTTTTTTCTCTCCAAGTGAAACATGACCAGAGCAGGCTTTCATGAGATTCATCTGTCAGAGTTGCAGAAAGCAAGATTGAGTAATTTCTACAAACGTAAAGTAAACCAAAGAGTGAATAAACGTTCATGAATCTGACATCTTCCAGCTATGGAGAGGACCCAAAAATAATACGAAAATAAAAGAACAGCACTTTGTTTTCATATAAAACAGGTCGAGCAACATTCCTAAGCAGCACTTGTGTCCTCGTGTGAGATTTTAGTGAACAAACTGTAATATATTAGAGCCTCTAATGTAGCGGGAACACGAGGAAGGGCGTTTAATCAAACTCCCTCGTTTCCAAAGCAGCCTGTGCAACATTTCCGCCATCCGTTCGCACCGAATCTTTGGCTACTTTCCCCTCTTGGATCGTCCTTTCCGGCCGCCCAGTCTGCCGGAGCCGTGGGCCGAGGGCCCGGGCTGAGGGGCGGCGGGGGCCGCGGCGATGTTGATCTGCCCCTCTTGGATTTCTTGCCGGGTGTCCGCGGGCATCCGATCGATGTGCTGCTGCGTCTCCAGGTAGAACATGACGTCCCGCAGCTGCTCCTGCAGCTCGGCGATCTGGCCTTCTTTATTGGCCGCGGTCTCGTGGGCCCGCCTCTCCTCCTCCTGCAGCTGCGTCTGGAGCTGCGTCTGATTGGCTCGCAGACATCGGTTCATCTCCTGCTCCTCCCGCAGCTCTTGACTGAGCTTCACCACTTTGTTATTCAGCTGGGAACATCTAGACAGAAAAACAAAGACTGGGTAAATAAATAGTGCATTACTAGAAAGAAATTTCTAGTAATCATTTTAAATGTCATTTTAAATCAACTGATACATACACTGCACATTTCAACTTTATTACTTTCAAATGAATAAATAATCATGAATTTTAAAATAAATAAAATGTTTCACTGTTTGAAGGACTTCTCAAATGTATTAATATTTTTATATTTATAAATAACTTATTGTAGAAGAATCAATCATCATTATTGTTTTTATTAATAATTTGCATTAGTTTTTAATTTTATATTTGTCATTTTGTTTTTAATAACTAGTATTTTTTCCAGTAATTGTTGTATTTTTGTGATTTTTATTCATTTATGTTGTTTTAATTTTAGTAATTTAGTACATGAAATTAAATTCAGTTTTTTTATGCTTTTAGTTAACTATTAAAACCCTGTAACTATGGTAAATGTTTGTCTGGCCTATAGTAAAGAGACTCAAATGATCTGAAATTGAGCTGAAGGATAAAGCAGATTGTACTTCTTCTCGATGGATTGTTTTTCTTTGATGAGTTCGTTTAGTTTCCGCTCCAGACTGTCACACTTGTCGATCGTCTCCTTGAATTTGGCCTTCATGTTGCTGATCTAAAAGACACACACACACACACACATACACACACATTTGTTCATTTGAGTTCGAGCAGATTATGATGATCTTAAACTATACTTATTAAGGATTGGTCAACTGTCCAGTTCTCACCTCCTCCGCTGTGTCTTTCTCCAGATGAACTATTTTATTCTCCCAGTAAATGCGCTGAGAATCCAGCTGACTGGTTAATAAATATGAATACTATCAACAAAAAAAAAAAAAGATATTAAAAACATTATGAGAAGGTAACAGAAGAGAACCTAACATAATCCAACTTTACACTCACAAACATATATATATATATATATACACACTCACCTAAAAGATTATTAGTTACACCACACTATTACTGCGTTTGACCCCCTTTCGCCTTCAGAACTGCCTTAATTCTACATGGCATTGATTCAACAAGGTGCTGAAAGCATTCTTTAGATAGGATAGAATCTTGCAGTTGATGGAGATTTGTGGGATGCACATCCGGGGCACGAAGCTCCCGTTCCACCACATCCCAAAGATGCTCTATTGGGTTGAGATCTGGTGACTGTGGGGCCATTTTAGTACAGTGAACTCATCGTCATGTTCAAGAAACCAGTTTGAAATGATTCGAACTTTGTGACGTGGTGCATTATCCTGCTGGAAGTCGCCATCAGAGGATGGGTACATGGTGGTCATGAAGGGCTGGACGTGGTCAGAAACAATGCTCAGGTAGGCCGTGGCATTTAAACGATGCCCAATTGGCACTGAGGGACCAAGAAAACAACCCCCACACCATTACACCACCACCACCAGCCTGCACAGTGGTAACAAGAAATGATGGATCCATGTTCTCATTCTGTTTATGCCAAATTCTGACTCTACCATCTGAATGTCTCAACAGAAATCGAGACTCATCAGACCAGGCAACATTTTTCCATCTTCAACTCTCCAATTTTGGTGAAATTGTAGCCTCTTTGTCCTATTTGTAGTGGAGATGAGTGGTACCGGTGGGGTCTTCTGCTGTTGTAGCCCATCCGCCTCAAGGTTGTGCGTGTTGTGGCTTCACAGATGCTTTGTTGCAGACCTCGGTTGTAACGAGTGGTTATTTCAGTCAAAGTTGCTCTTCTATCAGCTTGAATCAGTCGGCCCGTTCTCCTCTGACCTCCAGCATCAACAAGGCATTTTCTCCCACAGGACTGCCGCATACTGGATGTTTTTCCCTTTTCACACCATTCTTTGTAAACCCTAGAAATGGTTGTGCGTGAAAATCCCAGTAACTGAGCAGATCGTGAAATACTCAGACCGGCCCGTCTGGCACCAACAACCATGTCACACTCAAAATGGCTTAAATCACCTTTTTTCCCATTCTGACATTCAGTTTGGAGTTCAGGAGATTGTCTCATCCCTAAATGCATTGAAGCAACTGCCATGTGATTGGTTGATTAGATAATTGCATTAATGAAAAAATTGAACAGGTGTTCCTAATAATCCTTTAGGTGAGTGTATGTTTATATATATATACACACACACCTCGAGCTGCAGTGCATCGATCTTCTCATCCTGACACGTGTCTCCCTCACACTCGTACTGCACCATCTTCCCGTCTGTTTTACTGGCAACAAGCCGGTGAACGTAGTTATCTGATCAATATAAAGACAAACACGACAATATTCAGACACAATGTTGCTGACAAATCAAATGTAAAATGTTTCAAAAATATCAAATTTAAAAATGCAACATTAAAATAGGATTGAAGTGAACATGAAACAACATGCAATGCATTTCACTTCCATAATTTAATATTCTGAGGGAAATATGTTGCCCTTTTTTGAAATATTTGACATTGTTGTCTGCCAGTTTAGTTCCTGTCTCTATGAAGCCCCTCCTTCTGAATGTGCTCTGATTGGTCGGCTGGAGCAGTGTGTTGAGAAAGTGTTTCATAATATAAGTGAGGACATTTGGTGCTCACTAGTATATAAGTTACTGGTGTTTGGAAATGTCCCGCTGCTTATCATAACCACCAGTTTCAACACTAACTAACTAACTCAACCAGGCCCCGCCCCTTTATTCTGCGCATGAATAATTTAAATGAGGAATATTGTGAAGAAAACTCGCGTTTCAGGGAGAAACAGACACTGATACAGAGAATGACTCGCTTTTTCATGCTCAAACAGCAACTTTACACATTAAAGAAAGATGGAAAAAAGCAATTTGATTTGTTTTGACCCATTTATGAAAGTAAAAAATGAATTTGAAAATTTAAAAAGGTTCTAATTCTAGTTGCTGATGGCTCTGGCGAATCTGATTGGAAGTGTTTACAGATGTAAAGTAACATTTTCAAACATGTGACTGCACATGTTTCTTGCTAGCCACTTTTGAATCATCTGAATTCCTGATGTGGGACGTCACACACCTCCTGCATAGTCCCAGACCCTGTGATTGGTCAGCTGCATGGCGTAAGTGTGCTGCGTTTCCTCAAAGTGCTTGTAGGCGTGACGACTAACGTAGCGCCCGCAGCCGATGTGACCGCAGATGAGACAGATCCACAGATTCTATGACAGATGAGCAAAAATGACTCAAATATCATACAAGAAAATATGTATTATTATCGTTAACTACAAGTATTAAAAACATTTCTGTTAATTGAAATCAAGTTGAAATAAAATAAAATATTAGTTAAGTGGATTTTGAAATGTTGCCCAAGTAAAAGTTAAAGCACTAAAATTATTAACAGGATTAAGTAAGATATCTGTAAGCTTTGTTACCTCTTGCACTCCACACTCGAAACACTTGTTTTCCTCCACGGGTTCAGGAGTCTGGCAGTATCTGCACACTGGACACCTGCAGAAGAAGTGCGCACTGATTAGTGCTCGTAAAAACACCTCGTCCTCATTGGTGTACGTAATATTCAACAATATGTAAAAGGGCTGGGCTATGGCAAGCCGTTTTGACTTTGATTCATTCTCAGGATATGAATTTATGATATCAACAATTACATTTTCACTAGTTAAAATGTTCATTCTTGATATCAGGAATTCGATTTCCACTAGTAACTAGTGTTAATTCTTGTTGAAACTGAATAGTTGATATCTAGTATAAACTATAATTGTTGATATCTATAATTGTATTTTTACTAGTGAAATCTCGCCATAGGCTGCCATTCAAATTCAATTGTTGATATCAAGAATTAATTTCTTACTAGTTGAAATTCCAGTTTCACATATCAGGAATACAATTCTTACTAGTAAAAATGCAAATTTCTGATTGCAACAATTACATTGTTACTAGTGCAAATGTCTATTCTTGATATCAACGATTGAATTGCTACTAGTAAAAATGTTCATTTCTGATATCATGAATATGGTTGTTTCTAGTAAGAAAGCTGTTTTAGATATCAGAAATTATCTTGATATCAGGAATTCATTTTCAGATTTCAGAAATGAACATTTTTACTAGTAGAAATTCAGTTGTTGAAATCAAGAATAGACATTTCAGCTAGTGACAATTGAATTCTTGATATCAGACGTGCATTTTTACTAGTAACAATGTAATTATTGATATCAAAAATGATTTTTACTAGTAAGAATTGTATTCCTGATGTGTGAAACTGGAATTTCAACTAGTAAGAAATGAATTCTTGATATCAACAATTGAATTTGAATGGCAGCCTATGGCGAGATTTCACTAGTAAAAATACAATTGTTGATATCAAGAATTTCTTACTAGTTGAAATTCCAGTTTCACATTTCAGGAATACAATTCTTACTAGTAAAAATCATTTTTGATATCAATAATTACATTGTTACTAGTAAAAATGCACGTCTGATATCAAGAATTCAACTGTCACTAGTTGAAATGTCTATTCTTGATATCAACAATTGAATTGCTACTAGCAAAAATGTTCATTTCTGAAATCTGAAAATGAATTCCTGATATCAAGATAATTTCTGATATCTAAAACAGCTTTCTTACTAGAAACAACCATATTCATGATATCAGAAATGAACATTTTTACTAGAAGCAATTCAATTGTTGATATCAAGAATAGACATTTGCACTAGTAATTATTGATATCAAAAATGATTTTTACTAGTAAGAATTGTATTCCTGATATGTGAAACTGGAATTTCAACTAGTAAGAAATGAATTCTTGATCTCAACAATTGAATTTGAATGGCAGCCTATGGCGAGATTTCACTAGTAAAAATACAATTACAGAAATCAACAATTATAGTTTATACTAGTGGAAATCTAATTCCTGATATCAAGAATTAACATTTTAACTAGAGAAAATGTAATTGTTGATATCACAAGTTCATATCCTGAAAATGAATAAGTGTCAAAATGGCTTGCCATACTGGGCATTGACATGAATTTCAGGATTTGATTTTGATTCACATGCCTGCGATTCGTATTCATTTGGATATCAGGTACAGTAAAAAAAAACACTTTTAACCAATGTTTTAAACTATACAGGGAACCCCTCGGTTACTTTAATAAAGATTTAGTATATATATTATAAAAATAAAGGTTAAAATTAACATGTACACAAGCTTTTATAACATCAACAATGCCAATTCACGTGTGTAAACACTCAAACCTGAAACCATCCCAAACCCCATTGTGTGAATGAAATGTGACGCTGCGACTTTCATCTCAAAGGTCAGAGGTCAACTATGACAATTACACACAAACACAACCAACAAGAATAGAGAAAAGCCCAGCAAACCTTTAGGACACGTCAATAAAGAATCAGGACGAAAAGGTTAAAAGTGACGCACATAAATAACACATGAGAGCAAAATATGAGTGTCGTGGGAGAAGAATGTGACGCGAGGAGAAGGGTGTGGATGAAATACGTCAATCGTGAACAAAATGAGCTGAAAAAAATACTCTCAAAGTTACTATAAAGTCTACTTGATTTCATTTGATAAAATAACTTAAATAATAAAGATTCTTTTGTATAGCTTAGTTAAAATAAATTTGATTCATTTAGTTAACTAAGTTATAAAAAAAGAATCTTTATTATTTAAGTTATTTTATCAAATGAAATTAAGTAGATTTTATAGTAACTTTGAAACATTTGACTTGAATCAAATTTATTTTAATTGTAAAGTTACAATAAAGTCTACTTCATTTCATTTGATAAAATCATCATTTTATAATAATATTTTTTTATAACTTATTGCTAACAATTAAATGTAAAAAAAATTACATTAAAAAATAAATTTGATTCAAGTCAAATGTTTAAATCTCATTTAAAATAATCATTTAAAATAATATTTTTATATCTTATTTTTAACACTTAAATGTAAAATAAAATACAAATTTTACATTAAAAAATACATTTGATTTAAGTCAAATGTTTCAAAGTTACTATAAAGTCTACTTAATTTAATAAAATAATAATTTATAATAACAGTATTTTTATAACTTAGTGTTAAGATTTAAATATAAAATAAATTTAAAACTTTGAAAAAAAACATTAAATTTGATTTAAGTCAAATGTCTCAGTTACTATAAAGTCTACTTCATTTAATTTAATAAAATAATAATTTATAATAATAGTATTTTTATAACTTAGTGTTAAGAATTAAAAATAAAATAAAATTAAAATTTTGAAAAAAACATTAAATTTGATTTAAATCAAATATCTCAGTTACTATAAAGTCTACTTCATATAATTTAATAAAATAATAATTTTTAATAACAGTATTTTTATAACTTAGTGTTAAGATTTAAATATAAAATAAATTTAAAACTTTGAAAAAAACATTAAATTTGATTTAAGTCAAATGTCTCAAAGTTACTATAAAGTCTACTTCATTTAATTGAATAAAATAACCATTTATAATAATAGTATTAATAAAGAGTTTTTTTATTTTATAATATCTTCAAAACAATAAAATGTAAAACTACTTAAAATGAAAAACATTACAATTTGATTCGTCATAAAATTATACTGACATTTTGTGAGTGAAATATTCAGCAATAAATAATAATAATATATTATATATTAATTAAATATCTAATATATACATATATATATATATATATATATATATATATATATATATATAAAACATTTCTTGTCTTTAGAATAATTATAAAGTAAACAACTGGATGAGTTTTGATTTGATATTGAATCTAAAGGCTCTGTTTGTGAATGCCAGCACTCACGTTGCGTCCTCCCATCTCTGCAGACACTGGCTGTGAAAGCTGTGGTTGCACAGGGTGGTCAACACGCCGTTGACGGACTCGTCCATGCGCTCCAAACACACGGTGCACTTGGGCAGCTCTGTCAGATCCATCACAGGTAAACTGGCCCCCTGTTTATAATGAAGAGTTTCAGATCATTCAAAACATTCCAGAACACTGCCGCTATTGTTATGCATGTAAATCGGTGCTGGAAACATGACGTGTGTGTGTGTTTAAACAGAAACCGCTAGTCAACAACAAAAAAAAAAGGTTAATCCTGGTCGCTCAAGCAATGCATGAGCCTTAAATAGTGTTACATGAGTAAGTAACTAAGGTGTTCTGGTGATTGCCAAGAATTTTAACCCTTATTATCAATGGTTTTTTGTGTGCGAATCACAATAGTTGCTTGCTTTGATAAACACCACGAACTGACGCAAGCCGTACCTCCTCAGATTTGATGACTTCCGCCCTCTCCACATAGACTAACTGGCAGACGGCATCCTCAATGGAGTTGAACTGACGGCCGTTGCTTGTTGTGTAGAAGCTATCGGCGTCGGCCTAAAGAAATAAAAAAAAACGAGACTCGTGAAACTTTGAATATCAAACAAACTTCAGCAAGCTCATTTGCATGAGGTTATTTTGCAAATCATATGGAAAAATGTCTCTACAGTCAGAATGGCTTTTAAAGTCAATAATTATATTCCAAAATCCACAAAAATGACATATTCAAATTTATTTCCTGTGCAAATACTGCCTTAAAATAGCTTGAATGTAACTTTACACCCTTGCTTCATTCAGCATACTTGGATTCATGAATATGCAAATTACTGTAGTAAACGTTACACAATGCCAAGAGGAAATGTTGGTTTAATTCAGCTATATATATATACATATATAGTATGTAAGTTTGAATAAACACCGCCTCCGGGCAGCTATTTTGGGCTTCGTATCTAATCCTGAAATCTCAAAAAACCGCTTAATGAACTCACAACTAAATAACATATTTCAAATCAGCAACAAAATCTGACATGAACTGTCCCATAAATGTCGTTTCTTATTTTTCAGGCTAGACGAGCCAATGCACACGTGCAATAATAAGCGTTTCTATGGCAACAGGAGCTTCTAACAGCAGCTGCAGTTTTTTTTTTTTTTTTTACTTAGAAGGCGGCACTTGTTCTGTAAAAGGAGTGAACCGTCTTTCTATATCTATAGTCTTTGGTTTGAACAGAAACTGATTCAGAAGAAACAGAGTGAATTATAAAGGCTCGACTACAAGTACATCTTCCAGAATGTTAATAATAATACGTTTTATTTATAAAGCGCCTTTCCAGGGCTCAAGGAACGCTTAATGCATTTTCAGTATCGCTCTCTACAGTGTCGGACATTTTCGGCTTGAAACAACTACTTCCGGTTTCGGGTCGAAATGGTTTATGGAAATCAGTGACTGAAACAGATGTGACCCTTCGCAAACAGTTTGATTGACAGCCGATCTGACCAATCATAATCCGCTATTTTGTCCATCAAAGCGGTCAGGGGAGTTAGTAGATTAACGCTGGTGAACTTGAACTTGATAAATTGTGTGTCCTCACGTCTTTCCGCTCTTGAAACAACATTCCTTCTGATGTTCATTCATGTTTATTTGATGCTATAAATGAATCCGGTCTCATGTGACGTCAATAAAACA
>CM074289.1:2933679-2946179 GCA_037194245.1 Opsariichthys bidens
AACTCACAATATTGAGAAAAGTCAGAATTATGAGATATAAACTCACAATATTGAGAAAAGCCAGAATTATGAGATATAAACTCACAATATTGAGAAAAGCCAGAATTATGAGATATAAACTCACAATATTGAGAAAAGTCAGAATTATGAGATATAAACTCACAATATTGAGAAAAGTCAGAATTATGAGATATAAACTCACAATATTGAGAAAAGCCAGAATTATGAGATATAAACTCACAATATTGAGAAAAGTCAGAATTATGAGATATAAACTCACAATATTGAGAAAAGTCAGAATTATGAGATATAAACTCACAATATTGAGAAAAGCCAGAATTATGAGATATAAACTCACAATATTGAGAAAAGCCAGAATTATGAGATATAAACTCACAATATTGAGAAAAGCCAGAATTATGAGATATAAACTGACAATATTGAGAAAAGCCAGAATTATGAGATATAAACTGAAAATATTGAGAAAAGTCAGAATTATGAGATATAAACTCACAATATTGAGAAAAGTCAGAATTATGAGATATAAACTCACAATATTGAGAAAAGTCAGAATTATGAGATATAAACTCACAATATTGAGAAAAGTCAGAATTATGAGATATAAACTCACAATATTGAGAAAAGCCAGAATTATGAGATATAAACTCACAATATTGAGAAAAGTCAGAATTATGAGATATAAACTCACAATATTGAGAAAAGCCAGAATTATGAGATATAAACTCACAATATTGAGAAAAGTCAGAATTATGAGATATAAACTCACAATATTGAGAAAAGCCAGAATTATGAGATTTAAACTCACAATATTGAGAAAAGTCAAAATTATGAGATATAAACTGACAATATTGAGAAAAGCCAGAATTATGAGATATAAACTCACAATATTGAGAAAAGTCAGAATTATGAGATATAAACTGAAAATATTGAGAAAAGTCATAATTATGAGATATAAACTCACAATATTGAGAAAAGTCAGAATTATGAGATATAAACTCACAATATTGAGAAAAGTCAGAATTATGAGATATAAACTCACAATATTGAGAAAAGCCAGAATTATGAGATATAAACTCACAATATTGAGAAAAGTCAGAATTATGAGATATAAACTCACAATATTGAGAAAAGCCAGAATTATGAGATATAAACTCACAATATTGAGAAAAGTCAAAATTATGAGATATAAACTCACAATATTGAGAAAAGTCAGAATTATGAGATATAAACTGAAAATATTGAGAAAAGTCATAATTATGAGATATAAACTCACAATATTGAGAAAAGTCAGAATTATGAGATATAAACTCACAATATTGAGAAAAGCCAGAATTATGAGATATAAACTCACAATATTGAGAAAAGTCAGAATTATGAGATATAAACTGAAAATATTGAGAAAAGTCAGAATTATGAGATATAAACTCACAATATTGAGAAAAGTCAGAATTATGAGATATAAACTCACAATATTGAGAAAAGTCAGAATTATGAAATTTAACTCACATACTAAATTCACAATTGCAATAAAAAAGTCAGTATTGCAAGTTTATATCTCCCAATTCTGAGAAAAAGAAGTCAGAATTGTGAAACACAAACTCACAATTGTGAGGGAAAAAAACAAACTGTTAGAAAAAGTCGCAGTGACGAGTGAATTATAAAATGACTCCCAAAACATGAAAACAGTCGTGGATCATCAGGTCATGACAGGACAGTTCAGTTGACCATTGGGCAATTTTTTTATATAAATTCAGTCATTTTGTCTTGTTCAGGACAGAACTAAATAAAAATAACAATTTTTAATGATCCTCTTAAAAGTATTAAAATGTTGATGAAACTGAACTGCGCTTTTTCAGACGGCCAGAGTCAGAAAATCGCTGTTTAAATGACATTAAAACTCAAAGTAATCACTTTGGTAATCTAAAACACTTTTCAGATGGAACTGTAATCTGATTACCACCCATTTAAAATGAAACACAGTGACTCACATTTTGTATTTCAAATACGTCACTAAGTTACTTGTATTTCGTAACTCCACAACCCTGAATATGTATATATATATATATATATATATATATATATATATATATATATATATATATATATATATATATATATATATATATTTGTGTGATATGATTACCCTTATCAGATGGTTATACTTTAATTTCCATACACCATCACCATAATATTTACATGGATTCTTCAAAGATTACCATGGTAATCTTGTTCCATGTCCAAAAAACATTGTTGTATACTACAATGATGATTTATGAGTATAGAATATGCACAAAGCCACGGTAAACAAAGTAAGTCTCAGTTATGTGACAGTAAACGAGCGAAACTCACCGGCGCAGTATTGAAAACCCTGAGGGGAATCAGACTGATCGGCGAGCTCGAGCCTGATCACGACCAGAGACACACTCATGTGTTCAGCGACTGATCAACTGCCACAACACGAGCTCAATAAAACACCGTTCATGGAGCAGGACGCGGATTTAAAGGCAAGATCTGACAGCATTGAATCAAAACTAAATGTCATAAACGCTTGATAGAGAATTATGTTTTATTATTAGTAGGAGAAACGCCTGAAAACAACAATGACGTTTGAGAACGAAAGGTAAATTACTGCGTTACTTCCGGGGGTAAGTGGAGCGTTTCATAACAAAAGTTCTTAGATAACTATTGATTATTTATAATAAGACACAGCCGCGGTTTGTGAATAATATAATGGTAAATATTTCATAAATAATGGTAAATTTATGATTATGTTTGAGCACGAAAGATAAATTACTGCGTTGTTCCGACGGCAAAGGGATCATTTCAAAATAAAAGCCCTTGGTTGGTCATTTATAATAAGAGATAGCCATGGTTTGTGAATAATATAATGGTAATATGATTTTTGAATGTGTCATATATCATGGTATATTTATTATTATGTTGTAACTTTTATAATTAATATAACCAGAATGAGATGTCCCTTCAATATAATGAAATATAATAAAATACAAATATGAAATAGTCTATAATATTTATATATTCTATATTCATTGTGCAGTATATCAAAGCAACATCACTGTACTGTTATAGTATTTTTGTACAAGAAATAAACAAAGAATTTATATATAAATTTGTATATACATACACACAAACACATATACACGCATAAATACATACATATATATATATGCATGTATGTGACATTCTGTATATATATTATATTCATTGTATATCAAAGCAACATCACTGTACTGTTTTTGTACAAGAAAGAAAAAGTATTTATGTATAAATTTGTGCATGCATATATATATATATATATATATATGTGTGTGTGTGTGTGTGTGTGTGTGTGTGTGTGTGTGTGTGTGTGTGTGTGTGTGTGTGTGTGTGTTACTGTACTGTTTTTGTACAAGAAATATATGGTATATGTATGTATTATGTATGTGTATATATATATATATTATATATGTATATATATTTTATATATATATATATATATATATGTGTGTGTGTTACTGTACTGTTTTTGTACAAGAAATATATGGTATATGTATATATTATGTATGTGTGTGTATATATATATATATATATATATATATATATATATATAATGAGTAATGATTAATATATAAATATATGTGTATATATATATATATATATATATATATATATATATATATATATATATATAATGAGTAATATATAAATATATATATATATTGAAAAATGCTTATATTAGTCTTGAAAAAATGAACAGTTATGAATTGTTTCTGTAAAATGAAGACGTTCCAAACATTCTAAAAATGGGTGTTGCTTGACTACGCCGAAAAACCACAACATACTCAGATATATGTGTCAGTGAAAGTTCTCATCAAGTCTTCACACCATCTCATCCATCATGATATGAAGTGTAAAAGTGTTGCTTTATCTGCATACTGAACTGAGGCTATTGACAGTAACATTCCCTGTAACTCTAAACTACCAGCTCAAACTGAACTCCCAGCTGCGATCACACCTACAGTCGCCCGGGCCGGCGTATGAAGCACAAATCCTCAGCCTCAATTCCCAAGCTGCTCTCTTTGAATCAGATGGCGTACAATGAAGTGCAAACAAACTATTTTTAAGTCCACAAAGGTGCATTTGAAGTTCTCTGAAATATGATGTGCGTGATGGAGGGAGGAGGTGTCGTTTGCTGATAGGAGGAGCTGCAAAGTTTGCTTGCTATAATGTTCCTCTGGCCGTGAGGAAGTCGCCTGCTCTCCTCTCCTCTGCTCATCAGTCAAGCCTCTAGAGGAACTTGATATTTCATAACCACGCAGCAGCTGTTACTGAAGGTAAGCCAACTCCGTTTGTTGTATGAATGAGAGTATGATGCATACTCTGTTTGTCCTTCTCAAGTTTTACATTTATCTTCCTGTTCCATCTGATTCATTTTAACCACTGCAGCTGAAGGAACTTTCTGGTCTCACTGAACTTCCCTTATTTAAGTGGTCTTTGCAAAACTAGCTTGTGGGAGGATTGCAGTCTGCTCGCGCACACACACACTCATGGTTTAACAGTCTGCCGGGAGCTTTTTATTGCCCTTGTTCTCCAAAAAGGGGTGTGTGTGGATTTCCAGGAAGGAAACCATATCTACTTTGGCAGAGGGGATCGTAAGAGAAAAGCAGAATGTGTGGAATGTTGAATGTAACCGTTTGGGTTTGAATATACCTTTTGAGGAGCTTTCACGTCAGTTTCAAGGTCATTTCTTTTCTTGTTTGAAGCAAACATTTCTGACCAGGCTTCATTGTAGGGGGAAAATAGAGAGCGGTCTCGTAGGAGCGAGAATCTGCAGTTTTTGTCATTTGATACTTGATTATGGCTTTTCTTGAAACTGAGCTCTTTTGTTTGTTTTTTGCTGTAGATGAAACTTGTCTCGATGGATTGTCATTTGCATGTCTATAGTTTTAAACGCTAGACTTTCAGCCTGCAGGCGAGGTGAGTGCAGCTTGAAAATAGTCGATAATGTTGTCACAACATGCCTTCATTCTTGCATTATCTGTTTCGTGGGCAAATGCAAACTGCAAAATGCACCAAAATGAAGGTGCGATATGCATCACAAATTAGGGGTTATGATGTGTGCAGTTTACAGCATGAGTCATCATATGCTAAAGAGTAATTCAGGATAGAAAACGCTCTCACTTTGAGGTGAACACACTAATTAAAACGTGTGCATAGACATGCGTCATGCGTGACCTGTCGTTGTTTATTATTTGAATGCACGTGCCTCCATTCTTGCTTTCGGCATCAGCTGTTCGCGGCAATCGTAAACTGTCAAATTCACCTAATAAAACTGCAGTTTACATGAGTCATGTACTAAAGAGATATTCACGGTCATTTAGCGAATGCGCTAAATAAAACATGCAAGAACACTGTTAAAAAAGGTCCAAAAGGTGGTTAAAGGTTCTTCATGTCAATAAAGAGCCTTTCTTTTTAAAGAAACGCTGTTGAAAGTGGATTGAGCAGTGCAATACACACTTGTAGCCAATCAGAAGTAGGAGGCGTGTCCACTCATGATGGGGGAGGAGAGAGAGTGAGCCAATCAGCAGTAGGGGGGCATGTCCATGCATGATGGGGTGGAGAGAGAGTGAGCCAATCAGCAATAAGGGGCGTGTCCACTTACGATGGGGCGGAGAGAGAGTGAGTCAATCAGCAGTAGGGGGCGTGTCCACTTATGATGGGGGAGGAGAGAGAGTGAGCCAATCAGCAGTAGGGGGCGTGTCCACTCATGATGGGGAGGAGATATAGTGAGCCAATCAGCAGTAGGGGGCATGTCCACTCATGATGGGAGGAGAGAGAGTGAGCCAATCAGCAATAAGGGGCGTGTCCACTTACGATGGGGCGGAGAGAGAGTGAGTCAATCAGCAGTAGGGGGCGTGTCCACTTATGATGGGGGAGGAGAGAGAGTGAGCCAATCAGCAGTAGGGGGCATGTCCACTCATGATGGGGAGGAGATATAGTGAGCCAATCAGCAGTAGGGGGCATGTCCACTCATGATGGGGAGGAGAGAGACTGAGCCAATCAGCAATAAGGGGCGTTTCCACTTACGATGGGGCGGAGAGAGAGTGAGCCAATCAGCAGTAGGGGGCGTGTCCACTTATGATTGGGAGGAGAGAGAGTGGGCCAATCAGCAGTAAGGGGCGTGTCCACTTATGATGGGGAGGGGAGAGAGTGGGCCAATCAGCAGTAAGGGGCGTGTCCACTTATGATGCGGAGGGGAGAGACTGAGCCAATCAGCAGTAGGGGCGTGTCCACTCATAATGTGGAAGGACAGAGAGTCAGCCAATCAGCAGTAGGGGCGTGTCCACTCATAATGTGGAAGGACAGAGAGTCAGCCAATCAGCAGTAGGGGCGTGTCCACTTATAATGTGGAAGGACAGAGAGTCAGCCAATCAGCAGTAGGGGGCATGTCCACTCATGAGAGAGAGTGAGCAAAAGGGAGATTTTAAGAAAGACTGTAGAAAGAGAGATGGCTGAGAGACATTACAAAAAAGTAAAGCTCAGAGGAAAATCACTGGGAAAAGAATGTTTATGATCAGCCAAGAGCTTTAGAACTTTTTCTTGTATACATTCCTGTGTATTTTATATAAATTTTTTGTTCTTCCTTGCTGTTCATTCGCCATCTTTGCTTTATTTTTCGTTAAGCAATATTTTGTTTTGCTAAGGAGACATCCTGACTCATCCACTTGGATTGCGTGTTCATGTTTGGGGGCGGAGCAATGAAGGAGGGGTGTGTTTGTTTGGGTTAATTTCGACGTGTCATCGTTTTTATCAGAAACTGCTTACTGCACCTCTAAAGGGATAGTTCACCCAAAAAATTCAAATTATCCCATGATTCACTCACCCTCAATCCGTACTATATGACTATCCTCCTTCAGACAAACACCATCGGAGACATATTTAAAAATATCCAAACTTTTGTAATGGTCGTGAACGGGTGTTTTGAAGCCCAAATGTTTGAAATGGAGATCAGTCAAATTCTCATGCTCTTTCTCATATACGTTTGCCCGTTTCTACATTGCTTTCCACAGATGGGAGAACAAGACCCAAGTGACAGGCTGAGAGGGGACCAGCCGAAAGAGCCGAAGGAAAACGGCACGGGAAGTTTCTCCCAGTTCTCCTCAAGCGTACGTGCCATGGTGCGCATCCGCCAGAAGTACCAGGCCATGAAGAAACGGCGTCTGGAGATGACTCCATCTTTGTCCCAGAGCTTAATGTCTCCACGGTCCACCAGCCCAAAGTATTTCACATTTGAAAATTTCCACGAGACTCTAAACAGCAAAGTCGCTTCCCCACGCAAGCGAAAGAAAAAGAGGAAGGTCATGTTTCCGAACAGCAGTTTGAGAGCCGTACCCACAAAACAGAGCAGCCGTGCAAAAAACTGCCTGTACTTGCTGTGCATCATCGTCTTTCTACAGATTTACAACGCCATCGAGAACTTGGACGACCACGTGCTCAAATACGACCTAGAAGGACTGGAGAAGACCCTTAAAAGGGAAGTGTTTGGCCAACAGGAAGTGACGGAGCGCCTTCTGGGTCATTTACATGATTATTTATCTACTTACGTACACAATAAACCTTTGGTGTTGTCGCTTCATGGACCTACCGGAGTTGGAAAGAGCCACATTGGCCGACTGATGGCTCAGCATTTCCGCTCAGTTGTTGGAGATGAGTTGGTGATGCAGTACTTTGTCCTGCACCATTGCCCAACAGATGAGGATATCCCACAATGCACCAAATCTCTGGACTCTAACATCTCTGATATGGTCACACAAGCGGAGGAACTGGAGAAGATACCGGTCTTCATCTTTGATGAAGTGGAGCACATGCCCAGGGAGTTGCTGGACACGTTGCGGGACCTGATTCGTTCCCAAAACAACAATGAATACTTAAATGCCATCTACATCCTCATCAGCAACCTGGGACATGAAGATATCACCAAGTTCGTCCTGCAAAACTCCAGCGTCGCCGTCTCAGGCCGCCTGAGCTTGAGTCAGGAGCTGACGCCTTGGTTACGTGGTTACCTTCAAAGATTCCACGTGCTATTTTTGGAAGCAGAGTTCCTGCCCTTTATGCTTTTGGAGAAGAGCCACGTAATGGATTGTTTTATGGACGAGATGTCCAGGGAAGGATTCTACCCGGATCGCTCACATGTAGAAAGACTTGCGGAAGAACTATCGTACTATATAGTTGGCGAACGGGAGTTTTCTCACACCGGATGCAGGCAGGTTGTGGCAAAGGTGAACCTTCTCTGAAACTTCATCTGCCGTGCAGATGGACAACAAGAGGGAAAAGTTATTGGTCAGACTTTGAGATTTCATTTCTTTGTTACGTTTTCTGATCTTTTGCCGTTTGTAGACTATTGGTCAAAAGTTTGGGGTCGGTAAGAATTTTGAAAGAAGTCTCTTATGCTTACCAAGGCTGCATTTATTTTATTAAAAAATGCAGTAGAAACAGTAATATTATGAAATAGTATTACTTTTTTTTTTTTTTTTTTTTTAAATATCCATTTTTTTTTATTGGAATATGTTATAAAATGTAATTTATTCCTGTGATGGCAAAGCTAAATTTTAGGCCGTTTCATATTTTTGTGGAAACTTTGATACCGCAAAAAAATAAAACGGAAACCGCGATACGTTGGATATCGTCGTTATTCTTGGATAAAAGTTCAAGAGAACAGCATTTATTTGAAACAGAAATTAAAAGTATTAATTTCTTTCAAAAAAAAAAAAGAGAGAAAAAAATACTGGCTCAAACTTTCATGTACTGTGAAGCAGATCCTCGAAACAAGCACAACTCTAAATAACACAAAACAGAACATTTTTCTTTGTTTATTAGAATTTCTTATTTTCCACTGGAAAAATGAGGTACAAAGACCAAGAAAATTGTACAATTAGTGCATGTGTGTGTATATATATATATATATATATTAATTATACTGTACCCATCAAAAGTTTAGACACATTACAATTTTTGGTCAAAAATACAGAAAAAACAAATATTGTGAAATATTATTACAATTTAAAATAAAGCCCTGGGTATACTTCGTTTTATTCAACCCAGTCAAACACACAACCTTGTAAAGTATACTAATATAAAATGAATGCCTATGTTTTGCATAATAAAACAGACTGGAAACAAAAAAACGTCTAATATAAGCTAAGCTAGGTAGATTTATGCTATGCTGGCACAAAAGCTAAGAAATGTGCGCCATGCTGTAGCTTCAAAGTACCATGTAATTTAAAAGACATTATAATGCAATCATAACGTGACTTTCAGAGGATTTATAATCCTTGAATCGTTGAACCAATAAGATCCCTCGGGGTCCTAAAGGGACTCGATTTCTCACCTCACCGGCGGTTCTTCGGATGACGAAATTAGTGCGCCGACCCCCGCGTACACGTAAAAAGTGAACAATACTTTTCTGTTTTAACCCTCGTGTGCTGTTCGGGATGTTTTCATCCACTATGGGGAATTTTTGAGTCTTAATTTGGCCATAACTTTCTCCGTGTTTCAGCAAATGGAATGATTTTTGGTGACAAATCTTACTTTGACACATATTTTGGGGAAAATGCTTTGAAAATTTTCAAAAACTCAACAGTACTCTGTGAGCAAATTCACCACCCTTTCATTATGACTTTAACTGCTTTAAAAATGTATCAGATAAATATTTTTTGCTTAAATCTATTAATCAACCTCAGTCCTGATCAAAACTACTAAATTAAAAAAAATACTAATAATAATATCAGGATTTTAACTCTTTAATTGCCAAATTCATAAATGATGTCACTGATTTGGGAAAAAACGTGTCAAAGATTAGAAACAACATTGTTAGTTTTTGTGCAGCATCAGATTTTAACGTTTTAAAGAGTTAAAATCCTGAATTTTTTTTTTTTTTTAAATTTAGTAGTTTTGATCAGGACTGAGGTTGATTAATAGATTTAAGCAAAAAAAGTTGAAAAAATATTTATCTGATACATTTTTAAAGCAGTTAAAATCGAAAGGGTCGTGAATTTGAACAATGCACAAGGGTTAATATACTTTAAAATAGAATTTATTTCTGTGGTGCAAAGCTGAATGTTCAGCATCATGTCACATGATCCTTCAGAAATCATTTTAATAGATTTTTGATCAAATAAATGCCGATGAGCATAAAGGACTTCTTTCAAAAACATTGTAATGTGTCCAAACTTTTGGGCTTATATATATATATATATATATATATATATATATATGTGTAAAAAATGGAAAAGTAGTTGGCATGTACAACGCATTGATATCTGTGCTCAAAGTGCTTGATGATCAAATTGCTGTTCTGTGCACCAAACACATTTGAAGTGGGTTGCTTGATTTTTCCCACTGTAAAGAATTGCTTTCTAACCATCAATGAGTGTGTAAGATAAGAAAGTAACGCAAGCTCTAAAAATACACATGCTGTCTTGTCAGTTTCCTGT
Source organism: Opsariichthys bidens (assembly GCA_037194245.1). Classification (NCBI taxonomy): domain Eukaryota; kingdom Metazoa; phylum Chordata; class Actinopteri; order Cypriniformes; family Xenocyprididae; genus Opsariichthys; species Opsariichthys bidens. Next base: position 2,944,194 of record CM074289.1, read on the forward strand.
GCGAGTTGTCTAAAGCTAAAGCTCTGTAAGTGCAGCGTCACTCTAATGCTGCATCCTGAGAAACAACCTCAACTACCATAATGCAATTTCTGACCTTCACTCATCAACGCCATAAAACAAATGTTAGTGCGCTGACATCACCAGAGAAACACTCCAAATGCTTGCAAATCTACCACTACATGTGTATTTTGCTTCACTGCAGGTGCTCTACGTAAATATACGGCCTTCATTAAATAAATTAGCAAATATTTGCCTTAGAAGGCCAGATCATCACTCGACTCCCACAGACTTGCAACATCCATCAACATGCCGCTAAGTGTCGTTAGTCATCGAGTGCTAGTGTGCGATGCAGGAGGGTTGCGAGGGACGAGTCTTCGGTGTCTTCTGCGCTACGCTTCCAGCTCAAAACCCAGTCCAACCTTGTGTCCGCCCGTGTTGAAGTTTTTTCCATCGATGAGAGCCGAGAGAGTGAGTTTCACGCCTTGACGACGGGGAAGAGAAAACGAGACATTGAAGGGTTAATAAACATCTTAACTAAAACGCTGGTGACAACATGTGAAAAACTAGTGTGAGGCATTTGCGCACGATTTATGAAGATTTGCTATCTGTAAAGGTGTTTTTGACAACTTTTTAGTGAAAACGTACGCAAAAGTAAATGTTTTTAATAAATAGCATGTGAGTATTTTTCATAATTCAGTGACACGTTATCAATTTTAATTACTTGTAATAATGTCTCAACCTCCAGATTATGATTTCACTTTTTCAACTTTAGTTAGTGTGATCATTACATCTGCAAAGTTACGACGCTCAAAGTTCAACGCAGAGAGAGATATTTTCTATTACCGAAATCACTTTTAAAGGACTACAATGAACGGCTGGTAGAACGCCTTTGCGACATCACTAACCCTAAAATTTACATAAACCCCGCCCCCGAGAACACACAACAAATGGGGCGGGTCCATGTCGGGCTGCTTTAGAGAAGAGGACGAGTTGTTGCAGTCGAGTGTTGTCGACGCCGTCATTTTACGCCACAAACGAGGATCGATTCGAGGAAAAAAGACGAACGTGACGACACACGCTAGTGACGAGTCGATCAACTCCACAGCAACGACATCAATTTATCCACTAACCGTTCAGAAACGTCTAAAAGTTGGAACGTCTTCCTGAGTCTCTCCATCAGTTTGAACACTTTCCTCATTTTGTCTGCGTGAGATTCTCCTGCTTTGTTGTTTTTGAGCTGTTAAAGCTCCGCCCTCTTCTGGAGCAGCAGCTCATTTGCATTTAAAGGGACGCGCACAAAAACGGCGTGTTTTTGCTCACACCCTTGACGAGCGATAATAAATGATCTGTGGGGGATTTTGAGCTGAAACTTCACTGGAGACACCAGAGACTGATATTACATCTTGTAAAGAGAGGTGTTATATGTCCCTTTTTATCGAAAATGGAAGATGCTAGAGCACTTCAGACCCTAGAGCGCTTTGGTTGTATTTTGGCAAATGTATTCGGGGCACACAGAAAATTCACAAACTGTTCCCAGTTTACATACTGTACAAATGATCATAAACAATAATTATAACATGATTACCAGGTCGAAGAATCTGAGTGTAACCAACTCCAATCAGACTGGAATTGTTCACTTTGGCCTGTTATGAGAAAATAATGAAAAATCATGGTCGGGTTAGTCATTCCAAGCTTTAAAAAACACATCCATGTATTTAAAGGCTTCAAACAGTCTACGAAAGTAAAGCTTCTATTTTCACGTGCTGTTGCAAAATGTGTCAGAACGCGATTGAAAATTTCTTCACTGTTAGATCCAACAGAAGCACACGCTTGCAAAGCACTGGCCAAGCATTTAATGTGTAAAGATCGTTCACTTACAGACAACGAGGCGTCTTTATCTAGCTGGTACTTTGCAGCAACTCCGAAGCGCGTGTTGTTGCTGCCGGCGGTCCAGGCCAAAGTGACGGCCGTCTCCAGCTGATCATT
>CM074289.1:2951179-3006179 GCA_037194245.1 Opsariichthys bidens
ATGAACATCAGAAGGAATGTTGTTTCAAGACGTGATTCAAGTTCACCAACATTCATCTACTAACTCCCCTGACCGCTTTGACGTATGAAATGGCGGATTCTGGGTTATGATTGGTCAGATCGCCTGTCAATCAAACGAGGGTCAATTCAACGCTGGATTTGCACAAAAGACGAACGTGACGACACATGCTAGTGACGAGTCGATCAACTCCACAGCAACTACATCAATTTATCCACTAACCGTTCAGAAACGTCTAAAAGTTGGAAGTCTCTTCATCAGTTTGAACACTTTCCTCATTTTGTCTGCGTGAGATTCTCCTGCTTTGTTGTTGTTGAGCTGTTAAAGCTCCGCCCTCTTCTGGAGCAGCAGCTCATTTGCATTTAAAGGGACACACACAAAAACGACAAAATACCCAAATAGGGTCAAATTTGACAAGCGATAATAAATGATCTGTGGGGGATTTTGAGCTGAAACTTCACTGGAAACACCAGAGACTGATATTACATCTTGTGAAAAGTTGAAAGTGAGCTTAATACGTCCTCTTTGCTCTATAAACATATTAATAACATTATTTTAAATTCTGAACAATTCTGTACTTTTCATTCGGAATTATAAAGGCCTGATAGATGCCATGATCACACGCATTCGGACTACCTCCATACTGCGCATCTACTTTATTTACTTGACTACTAGTGTGTATCAGGTTTTTTATTTGCAGCAGAAACAAACCTTGCCTGTAGGAAGCATTTTAGGGCATTGAACACACCTACGACACCTAAAATGCTGTCTATGTAGGGTAGGCATATTTAGAGACATCGACTTTGAAATGAGGAAGAGCGAAGCTGATTGCACAGGACATGCTGTAATCTAACAGAAACGCCTTCTCCTATTAATTAAGTAACGTATGTGCAACACTGACACATGAGAGGGAAAGAAAACCGCTCAGCATGTTTATGCATGAGGGGGCGTGATCTCAAGCTTGATAATCTAATCAAGCATTTAAGACTTAATCATATGCACAGAGCCAAAAGTGTTGCACAGAGAGGGCAAAATGTCACATTTAATCATTATAAAGGATATTAAAGCGTATTTAACAGCACAAAACTACAAAGCTGACTAGGGAGAAGTGTTTTAATGTGAATTATGGTGAGATTGTGTAAAGGAGCTGGTGTCTGTTTCTCATTAACTAACACATGCTGCTATAACAACACTACACACAACTAACTGGGTCAATAATATTAAAAGCTGCATGGTTTAAAGTTTCAGTCTAGTTGAAAAGAGGATGATAAATTCATACCGTGGATGCTGGTGTTGTTGCTGTTGAGATAGAAATAAAATGATGATGCTAAGTGACAGTGTTGAGTGTCCTGTGTTTCAGATTTGACACTAACAGCTACAGGACAAATTGAAGGAGACAAACTGCGCATGCGCACACAGTACACAGAAAATATTTCCAAATAAAAGTCCCCAGTGATACATAAAAAGTGATGTTTTTACCAAATTATGGCGGATAGTAACTATTTTGACAGAAATTGTGGTCACCGTGATAAAGTTTTGAAGGGGTTTGAACTGCTTGTTTTGGTGTTTGGTGTATTTGCATGCTGTAATTTCCCATTACAGCATGCAAAATGTTGTAATGGCATGTTATGCTCGTGTTCTCACGCATTAAAGCTCCAAACGCAGCCAATTGAGAGAAAGCAGAAGTTGTGGTTTATAGTTAAAATGAATGGCCAGACACAACACCGCTCCATTATCACACACACACACACACACACTCTCTGACCAGCAGATGTCATCACAATCATTCTGGATCACTGAAATTCCTAGGCTTTTTCCACATGATTACACACATTAAAAAAATATATTTGCACTTCCATATATATATATATAATATATATATATATATATATATATATATATATACACACACACATACACATATAATAATTGTATTGTTATATTACAAATAATTTTCTCACAACAAATATTAAAATGGTGATAAATTTACTTAAGATCATCAAAGTTTTACAAATGCAATACTTGATAATTATATAATAAAAGCCAAGTCACGGTAAAAGTTTAATGTGGCAAAAACACATTCATAGCCAACAACAAAACGAATACAACAAAAGACATCAAATAAAAAAATATATAAAGACATTCATACAACAAAACGTCGAAGTTTCTTTTGCTTTTTGCCTTTCTTTCTCGTCTTTTTTTTTTTAATAAAAGCGCGCGAAATTTAGAATGAAACCAAAATGTGTGTCTTCCCCTAATAAAGTCAGCAAAAACAACATCTATGAAGTTTATGTGGCTCATTTTATGTGGCTCACATTCAGGGCACGCCAATGAACCTTTAACAGAACTGTCCGTTCCACCTTAACAGGACTGATGTGTTTGTCAGAAATATGGCGCTCCCTCCCTTAAAAACACACACCGAGTCTGTGTGCCCTACGGAGTGAGCAGGAAACTTCGCGCTGTCAAAAGACCTCACGAGCCTCAGAGAGCCCGTCACTTCACTTATGAGCGGAGTTTGCACTACAAGTCCAGTTTCTGCTGTGCAGGAGGCGCGTTAGTCCGCAGACCGCGTTTTAAAGCAAGAAAAATGTCAGCGAACCCGAAATTTGCGAGTCCTTTCCACAGACCGCACTGTTTATCAGCCGCTGCGCCTGCAGGACAAGCCAAACTCACACACCCTGGAAAGGCTATTTTGGCTGGTAAGTGTCTTTCTGTGCTTCTGAGTCATGTAAGAATCAGTGAAAGTCATTTCTGTTAATGCTGTGACTGACTTCAGATCAGCTGTGCCACACAGTTTTTGCACTGTCATCCACACTGTTTACAGCTCGATTGATCCCCACAGGGCTGTAGTCATCATCACCGCACAGGCGAGTATTCCGACTGTCGCGTGTGTGTGTCAGTGTGACTGATGGAAAGTAACAATAGAACGTTGACACAAAGTAACAAGAGCGTTGATACAGTGTGGAACTTCTGTGTCATAATGTAACCGTTTGAATTCCTTTCACAACCTGCCTGTAACAAAAATGGAATGTGTCAGTTAAAAGTGTCAGGAACTGATTCAAAGTAACAATAGAGCGTTGACGCAAACTAACAAGAGCTTTGAGACCGTGTGGAACTTCTGTGTCACGATCAGGGCTGGGTGTGTTACTTTTAAAATGTATTTCACTACAGATTACAAAATACATGCTTTAAAAAGTCATTAGTAACGTATTTCGTTACATTACTCAAGTTTAGTCACTTAATCCAAATACTTTAGAATACTTTGGAATACTAATAAGTGTGAAACAAACACAAAAAACGTCATTGCGAGTTTTTATCTCACAATTCTGACTTTTTACCGCAGAATTGCGTGATATAAAGTTGCAATTGTGAGTTATAAAGTCGGAATTATGAGATATAAACTCACATACTAAATTCACAATGGCAAGAAACAGTATTAATTAATAAATGACATCTGTTTCAGGGACTTTTATATTATAACATTATTATTTGTTATTCTCAGAGGTGATTTTTATTAAGCATAAAAATTGCTTTAACAATATTAGTTCATTTTAAATAAGCATACGTTAAACGCTTTTACAAATCATGATGGATAAATACTTATATTTAAATAAAAATTGTGGTAATGAGGGGGACAGATGTGCTTCATTGTCATGAAAATAATGCAAAAAGCGCTTGATTTTGTATGCAAAATATCATTTCTTTGTTTCTTTTGATTTTTGGGGTGAAATATGATGTAGTCGTGTTCTTCACTTTCCTTTATTGATAAAGTATTTCTTTATCGCTGTTGTTTAATATTTAACCATTGGTTGAAAAAAAACCCCCTAAAGGAATGCTAATGAAAGTTCATCATTATTATTTTGAGCTGATAAGTAATAATGAGGGTTTGTATCATTAGTTAAAACAATTACATTTCTGTTAATTGAAATAAAGCTGAAATAAAATATGAATATTAGTTGAAAAACTTGGACATAAACTGAAAAAAGTTGCACTAAAATTATTAACTGGAAATAAATAAAAACTAAAACTGAAATGAAAATAAATAAAAAAAAAGACAAAAGCACAAAATGACGAAAAACTAAAAATAAATGCTAATTCAAAATATTAATAAAACTAAAATAACAATTTGTATCTAATCGTAAATTGATCAAATAAGAATCTAATAATAAAATATGATTAATTTTATCCATATAGCATCTTCGATTCTTAGAACATTTCTCTTTGATCCCCGATTCTAAATTATGATGTACTGTACATTCCATTCCATACTGAATATTTATTTTATTCGGAGCTATCTGAGGACAGAAGTGTTCTTATAGCTTTTTCCCCGAAGTGTCCCTAGTTAGTGTGGTTAATGTCTCTCCAGTGCAACGTGTCTCAGATTCACGGCAGTGACCGTTAATGAGAAACTCACAATAATTCCATTCACATCTAATTATGTGCTGCATGAAGCTCGTCCTGCTCTCGCGAACGGCTCAGTGGAGTGATAAATGTGCTGGATGTGTGATGTCATGATGTCAGAGCCTGAGGCATGGACACATTAACACAGTAACATGGAATGCGGTCGGATTGTGAATTTCGTTATTGCCAAATGTGTGGTTAACAGCTAGAACATGCGCTGCAGATTGTAATAGATGCATTGTATGATTCACATTTATTCAGTTGATTTATGTTCGAAGTGATTGTGAACACTTCATTGGTGCAACATAATGATTTTCTCCACCTCTGAAACCACATTACAGCTGATATGTTGACGCTAGTTCTCCAATATGAACGGATGGCTCAGCAGAAAAGCACAAACATCACACCTCCCAGAGTTCATGCAAACACTTGCACACAAACCCGTTGATTGCATCATTTACACTCACGTTGTTTGACTTTAAAGCCGGATTAGGTGTGTCATTAATACATAAAGGTCTGGTTTTCACGGACGGGGTTTAGATTAAGGGCTTTTAAAGGCATAGTTCACCAAAAAATAAACATTATACTATGATTTACTCACCCTCAAGACATCCTAGGTGTGTTTGACTATCTTCTTTCAGACAAACACAATTGGAGATGCATTTATAAATGTCCTGGCTCTTTCAGACTTTATAATGGAAGTGAATGGGGGGCGAGATTTTGAAGCGCAAAAAAATGCATCCGTCTATCGTAAAAGTATTAGGTGGTTATTAAAGGCCTTCTGAAGTGAAGCAATGTGTTTTTGTTCGGAAAAATACCCGTCCTACATCATACTCTTGTGGCGCAAGTTGTCTATGCGCACGGTCGTCTGGAAGCTAGTTATTTTAGTTTATAAAGTTTTAAATATGGATGTTTTTCTTACAAAAACCCAACGATGCACTTCAGAAGGCCTTTATTATCTTACTGGAGTTGTACGGAGTACCTTTATGATGGATGGATGTGCTTTTTTGGGCATCCAAATCTTGTTTTCATGGATGGTTTCTGATCTGTCTGTACTGGTGTCCCACAGGGCTCCGTTCTCGGTCCCCTGCTCTTCAGCATTTATATTCATCCTCTCGCTCGGCTATTAAGATCCCTTAACCTGAGCTGACATTGCTATGCTGATGAGATTTATATACATTCTCAACCTAGTCAATTTAATTTAATTAATTATTAAATGACATCTGTTTGAGGGACTTTTTTTTTTTAAATTGCTGTAACAATATTAGTTCATTTTAAATAAGCATACGTTAAACGCTTTACAAATAATGATGGATAAATACTTATATTTAAAAAAAAATTGTGGTAATGAGGGGGACAAATGTGCTTCATTGTCATGAAAATAATGCAAAAAGCGCTTGATTTTGTATGCAAAATATCATTTCTTTGTTTCTTTTGATTTTTGGGGTGAAATATGATCTAGTCATGTTCTTCACTTTCCTTTATTTATAAAGTATTTCTTTATCGCTGTTGTTTAATATTTAACCATTGGTTGAAAAAAAAAAAAAACCCTAAAGGAATGCTAATGAAAGTTCATCATTATTATTTTGAGCTGATAAGTAATAATGAGGGTTTGTATCATTAGTTAAAACAATTACATTTCTGTTAATTGAAATAAAGCTGAAATAAAATATGAATATTAGTTGAAAAACTTCAAATTAGAAATATTGGACATAAACTGAAAAAAGTTTAACTAAAATTATTAACTGCAAATAAATAACTGAAATGAAAATAAATTAAAAAAAGACAAAAGCACAACATGACAAAGTTATTTTAGTTCATAAAGTTTTAAATATGGGTATTTTTCTTACAAAAACCCAACGCTGCACTTCAGAAGGCCTTTATTATCTTACTGGAGTTGTACGGAGTACCTTTATGATGGATGGATGTGCTTTTTTGGGCATCCAAATCTTGTTTTCATGGATGGTTTCTGATCTGTCTGTACTGGTGTCCCACAGGGCTCCGTTCTCGGTCCCTGCTCTTCAGCATTTATATTCATCCTCTCGCTCGGCTATTAAGATCCCTTAACCTGAGCTGACATTGCTATGCTGATGAGATTTATATACATTCTCAACCTAGTCAATTTAATTTAATTAATTATTAAATGACATCTGTTTGAGGGACTTTTTTTTTTTAAATTGCTGTAACAGTATCAGTTCATTTTAAATAAGCATACGTTAAACGCTTTACAAATAATGATGGATAAATACTTATATTTAAATAAAAATTGTGGTAATGAGGGGGACAAATGTGCTTCATTGTCATGAAAATAATGCAAAAAGCGCTTGATTTTGTATGCAAAATATCATTTCTTTGTTTCTTTTGATTTTTGGGGTGAAATATGATCTAGTCATGTTCTTCACTTTCCTTTATTTATAAAGTATTTCTTTATCGCTGTTGTTTAATATTTAACCATTGGTTGAAAAAAAAAAAAAACCTAAAGGAATGCTAATGAAAGTTCATCATTATTATTTTGAGCTGATAAGTAATAATGAGGGTTTGTATCATTAGTTAAAACAATTACATTTCTGTTAATTGAAATAAAGCTGAAATAAAATATGAATATTAGTTGAAAAACTTCAAATTAGAAATGTTGGACATAAACTGAAAAAAGTTTAACTAAAATTATTAACTGCAAATAAATAACTGAAATGAAAATAAATTAAAAAAAAGACAAAAGCACAACATGACAAAGTTATTTTAGTTCATAAAGTTTTAAATATGGGTATTTTTCTTACAAAAACCCAACGCTGCACTTCAGAAGGCCTTTATTATCTTACTGGAGTTGTACGGAGTACCTTTATGATGGATGGATGTGCTTTTTTGGGCATCCAAATCTTGTTTTCATGGATGGTTTCTGATCTGTCTGTACTGGTGTCCCACAGGGCTCCGTTCTCGGTCCCCTGCTCTTCAGCATTTATATTCATCCTCTCGCTCGGCTATTAAGATCCCTTAACCTGAGCTGACATTGCTATGCTGATGAGATTTATATACATTCTCAACCTAGTCAATTTAATTTAATTAATTATTAAATGACATCTGTTTGAGGGACTTTTTTTTTTTAAATTGCTGTAACAATATTAGTTCATTTTAAATAAGCATACGTTAAACGCTTTACAAATAATGATGGATAAATACTTATATTTAAAAAAAAATTGTGGTAATGAGGGGGACAAATGTGCTTCATTGTCATGAAAATAATGCAAAAAGCGCTTGATTTTGTATGCAAAATATCATTTCTTTGTTTCTTTTGATTTTTGGGGTGAAGTATGATCTAGTCATGTTCTTCACTTTCCTTTATTTATAAAGTATTTCTTTATCGCTGTTGTTTAATATTTAACCATTGGTTGAAAAAAAAAAAAACCCTAAAGGAATGCTAATGAAAGTTCATCATTATTATTTTGAGCTGATAAGTAATAATGAGGGTTTGTATCATTAGTTAAAACAATTACATTTCTGTTAATTGAAATAAAGCTGAAATAAAATATGAATATTAGTTGAAAAACTTCAAATTAGAAATGTTGGACATAAACTGAAAAAAGTTTAACTAAAATTATTAACTGCAAATAAATAACTGAAATGAAAATAAATTTAAAAAAAGACAAAAGCACAAAATGACAAAGTTATTTTAGTTCATAAAGTTTTAAATATGGGTATTTTTCTTACAAAAACCCAACGATGCACTTCAGAAGGCCTTTATTATCTTACTGGAGTTGTACGGAGTACCTTTATGATGGATGGATGTGCTTTTTTGGGCATCCAAATCTTGTTTTCATGGATGGTTTCTGATCTGTCTGTACTGGTGTCCCACAGGGCTCCGTTCTCGGTCCCCTGCTCTTCAGCATTTATATTCATCCTCTCGCTCGGCTATTAAGATCCCTTAACCTGAGCTGACATTGCTATGCTGATGAGATTTATATACATTCTCAACCTAGTCAATTTAATTTAATTAATTATTAAATGACATCTGTTTGAGGGACTTTTTTTTTTTTAAATTGCTGTAACAATATTAGTTCATTTTAAATAAGCATACGTTAAACGCTTTACAAATAATGATGGATAAATACTTATATTTAAATAAAAATTGTGGTAATGAGGGGGACAAATGTGCTTCATTGTCATGAAAATAATGCAAAAAGCGCTTGATTTTGTATGCAAAATATCATTTCTTTGTTTCTTTTGATTTTTGGGGTGAAATATGATCTAGTCATGTTCTTCACTTTCCTTTATTTATAAAGTATTTCTTTATCACTGTTGTTTAATATTTAACCATTGGTTGAAAAAAAAAAAAAACCCTAAAGGAATGCTAATGAAAGTTCATCATTATTATTTTGAGCTGATAAGTAATAATGAGGGTTTGTATCATTAGTTAAAACAATTACATTTCTGTTAATTGAAATAAAGCTGAAATAAAATATGAATATTAGTTGAAAAACTTCAAATTAGAAATGTTGGACATAAACTGAAAAAAGTTTAACTAAAATTATTAACTGCAAATAAATAACTGAAATGAAAATAAATTAAAAAAAAAGACAAAAGCACAACATGACAAAGTTATTTTAGTTCATAAAGTTTTAAATATGGGTATTTTTCTTACAAAAACCCAACGCTGCACTTCAGAAGGCCTTTATTATCTTACTGGAGTTGTACGGAGTACCTTTATGATGGATGGATGTGCTTTTTTGGGCATCCAAATCTTGTTTTCATGGATGGTTTCTGATCTGTCTGTACTGGTGTCCCACAGGGCTCCGTTCTCGGTCCCCTGCTCTTCAGCATTTATATTCATCCTCTCGCTCGGCTATTAAGATCCCTTAACCTGAGCTGACATTGCTATGCTGATGAGATTTATATACATTCTCAACCTAGTCAATTTAATTTAATTAATTATTAAATGACATCTGTTTGAGGGACTTTTTTTTTTTAAATTGCTGTAACAATATTAGTTCATTTTAAATAAGCATACGTTAAACGCTTTACAAATAATGATGGATAAATACTTATATTTAAATAAAAATTGTGGTAATGAGGGGGACAAATGTGCTTCATTGTCATGAAAATAATGCAAAAAGCGCTTGATTTTGTATGCAAAATATCATTTCTTTGTTTCTTTTGATTTTTGGGGTGAAGTATGATCTAGTCATGTTCTTCACTTTCCTTTATTTATAAAGTATTTCTTTATCACTGTTGTTTAATATTTAACCATTGGTTGAAAAAAAAAAAAAAACCCTAAAGGAATGCTAATGAAAGTTCATCATTATTATTTTGAGCTGATAAGTAATAATGAGGGTTTGTATCATTAGTTAAAACAATTACATTTCTGTTAATTGAAATAAAGCTGAAATAAAATATGAATATTAGTTGAAAAACTTCAAATTAGAAATGTTGGACATAAACTGAAAAAAGTTTAACTAAAATTATTAACTGCAAATAAATAACTGAAATGAAAATAAATAAAAAAAAAGACAAAAGCACAACATGACAAAGTTATTTTAGTTCATAAAGTTTTAAATATGGGTATTTTTCTTACAAAAACCCAACGCTGCACTTCAGAAGGCCTTTATTATCTTACTGGAGTTGTACGGAGTACCTTTATGATGGATGGATGTGCTTTTTTGGGCATCCAAATCTTGTTTTCATGGATGGTTTCTGATCTGTCTGTACTGGTGTCCCACAGGGCTCCGTTCTCGGTCCCCTGCTCTTCAGCATTTATATTCATCCTCTCGCTCAGCTATTAAGATCCCTTAACCTCAGCTGACATCGCTATGCTGATGATAATCAGATTTATATACATTCTCAACCTGGTCAATTTGTGGATGTCCCTCATCTTTCCAATAAGAGATTAAGTTGTGGATGTCTAACAATTTTCTGTGTGTGAATAGATCTAAAACTGAGTTTATGCTTCTTGGCTCTCCCCACCAACTGTGAAATGCTGCTTCTACAGATCTATCAGTTGATGGTGTTGCCCTAGAGCTACACAGTAAACTACAAAAACTTGGTGTTATCTTTGACGCCACCCTGTCATTTGAGCCTTTTGTACAGAATACGGTAAAGACCTCCTTTTTTCGTCTTAGAAATATTGCATGTATTCGGCCTATGTTGCTCTTTTCTGTTGCTTGAAAAATGGACTAATTCTTTTGTTGAGTATTGCAATGCTTTTTCCCTTTGGAGTGTCCAAATCCTCTCTTAATAAATTGCAATGCTTGCAAAATTCAGCAGCTGGAGTTTTAACTGAGGCTATTGTATTGTTTTGTGGTTATTTTTTGTTGAATTTATTGTATATTGTTGTGTTTTCCTTTATGGAAAGCACCTTGAGAAAGCAACTTTTAAAGTTATATAAAATAAATGTATTATTATTATAATTATTATTATTGCCCCCCCCCATTCACTACCATTAAAAGGTCAAGTTAAACTCAGATTGTGTTCGTCTGGAAGAAGATAGTCATCTACACCTAGGATGGCTTGAGGGTGTGTAAATTATGGGATAATTTTCATTTTTGGGTGAACTATTGCTTTAAGTAGCTATTTAAGATGTGAGAAAAACATTACTGTGTGCATCTTGAGGAAAAAAAAAATGGCACTGACATATTTTAAGATATGCCCGCTTTCTGGTTTCATCTGTGTTATTTGGTTTGCCATGGTTAGAGCTGATTCTGGTTAAATTGAGAATCACATTTTTTTTTTGTTGTTGTTGTTGTTTTGAACGGAGATCACAATTCTCCCACAGTTCTCAATAACATGTATTTTACTTGAGGTTCTGGCAAAATGTTAATTGCTGCAGTCTATTTAAAACGTTTAATTATTTCTAAAACGGTTTGAATGATTCAATGACACTCTAAAAAATGCTGGATTAAAAACAACCCAATTGCTGGGTTTGTTGATTTTCAACCCAACGATTGGGTTGTTCCTTGTTGCCTCTGACAGATATGTCAGATTTTTAATTTCCAGCCCATATTTGGGTTCATTTTAAGCCAGCCGTACAGTCATTTTTAAACTATAGTTGAGTTAAATAAAACTACCCAGCAGGTTGGGCAAACACTTAACCCAAACGCTGGGCCAAAACAACCCAATCACTGGGTTTGTACATTTTCAACCCAAATTGGGTTGTTTTTACTCATTTTTCAGAACCTGAAATCTCGAAAACATGAAGCAGCACAACAGTTTTCAACATTGATAGTAATCATAAATCATCATATCAGAATGATTTCTGAAGGATCATGTGACACTGAAGACGATGCTGAAAATTCAGCTTTGATCACAGGAATAAATTACAGTTTTAAAAATATTTCAATAGAAAAGTTCTTTTAAATTGTAATATTTCACAGTATTTCTTTTTTTACTGTATTTTTGATCAAATAAATGAGACTTTTTTTGTATAATTTTATATTTATTTTATAATATTATAAATTATTTATACATTCTAAAATATTTGAAGTACACATGAATTCTTCCATGGACTTGGTGATGTTCATTTGGGGTGGTTTTAGTGTCCCTCTCGTCTCCCTCAGGGCAGTTTTTGTGGCTCGAGGAGACCAGCAGGTCAGATGAGATAGAGATGTGACCCTCCTACAGTCGTACCTGCTGTTTCGCCCACTATTACAGAAAAGTGCTTGTCAGTTGTGTTAAAACCTGTTAAACAGGTGTGTGTGTTTTTAAAGAAACGGTCCCGAGAGCACACAACTATGTTCCAGGAATAATCCGTGAAGACGGAACATCATTAAAATGAATGGAGACAAATGACAGAAACAATTCAGAGAAACTGTAGATGGGGAAACATCAGAAATCGGTAACGCTTTACAATAAGGTCTCGTTTAGTTAATGCATTAATAACTAACATGAGCAATACAGTATTTATTAATGTTTGTTAATCAAATAAAACTTAAGTACATCCCATAGAAAAGTCAAAAGAGATCTATTTAAAATCTATTTTCTTTTTGTATAGACAGCCATGAGAGTAAATGGGCATTTTCAGTCTTTCTGCTTCAAAATTTCACACTTCATTCAGTCTGTTATTGCTATTGATAATTATTTGAGTATAAAAAACCGCTTCAACACCAGTTTCCAAAGAAATCTAGGAAGTGTCTCCAATTGGCCCTTCGCAAAGCCCCGCCCCCTTTAGTTACTGTTGCTATGTTCGCTCTCACGCCACACATAATGTTCTCACGCAGTGAAAAATAGAGGACACTGACAACGTATGAAACCGTTTCGTATTTAAAATACTGTAATTTTTTAAAGAAGTTTAATCAATAAATAGCGTCTAGTGTGTGTTTAATGTGTCATGAAGCGATCATCTCTTCACACTAGTTCATTTATAGCATCAAATAAACATGAATGAACATCAGAAGGAATGTTGTTTCAAGTTCAAGTTCTCCAACGTTCATCTACTAACTCCCCTGACCGCTTTGACGGACAAACTGGCGGATTCGGGGTTATGATTGGTCAGATGGCCTGTCAATCAAACTGCCGGCGAAGGGTCAATTGTGCTAAGTTTGCCATCAAAAGTTGAGATATCAATATGACAGCAAATGTTGTGAACTGTATGACTCACTGGTGTTCATTTTAGTAGAAACACCTCAGATAATGTTAATATTTAAATGAATAATAACTCTCCTGAGCTGTGAAAGAGCAATACATTATTATTCTGGAATGTAAACAGTGTATTTTAACTTCTGCCCATTTGGATGATCACCTGAAGCTTTTCTGCACACATGGCAGACAGTGCAAGAAGCGTAAATGTGTCAACAGAGTTGAGATCTGATTAAAGAGCAGGACGTTTGTTTCGCAGTCACACCCATCTGTGAGAGCGGGGGGCGGATCCACGGAGCCAATCACAGACGGACACGCCCCCTGCTGAGCTACAGATGTGCTCAACACACACACACAGTTAAGGTGGCGACAGATCAGTGCGATTCACAAGACATTCGTTTTTCATTGCTGTAAAAACTCGTAATGCATTACTGTTCAAGGACACATTAAATTGATCAAAAGCGACATTTATAATGCTATAAATGCTTTCTGTTCATCAAAGAATCCTGAAGAATAAAATGTATCACAGAAAATATGAAGCAGCACAACCGTTTTCAACATTGAAGATAAACATAAATGCTTCTTGAGCTGCAAATCATCATATCAGAATGATTTCTGAAGGATCATGTGACGATCATTGGATATAAATTACAGTTTAACATATTTTAACATATTTTAATATTTTTTTATTAATTAGATGCAGCATTGGTTCGCATACATTTAAAAATCTAACTAACGGCCAATTTTTTAAGCGTACTGTACATATAATTATTGGATTAAATAATAAAATATTATTTAAAATAAAATTACATATATAAAATTATTATATAATAAAATTGCAATAATTATTAGTCACTATTACTATTAGGTTAGCAATTTAAATGTATTAGTCACATCTAGAGAGCATATATCTAACATTATATATACAAAATGACATGAAAATTGTTCTTTGCAAAGTTACTTTTTTCGTTACCAAAATAGCCTTTAAACATGGCAATATTTTCCTTCTGTTACATGTGCCGCTTATATTATTAATACACGAATATGAATCAATTGTTTTGCAGGTGGGATTGCCGGAGGAATTGAAATCTGCATCACTTTTCCTACAGAGTACGTGAAAACTCAACTGCAGTTGGACGAGAGGGCGAACCCGCCTCGGTACAAAGGCATCGGTGTGTATTTGCTTCATGTTATTATCTTATAGTTTCGTGATAACTGCATCTGCTTTGTCTTGAGAGCTTTTCAAACGCTTTCATTTGCTCGTTTATGCGTTAAAACGCATCAGCAGAGACTGAGTCCACTCAGGTTTGAAGGTTCAAAGTGCAGTAACTGATCTGGGTTCGGGTTTATCAGCCGCTGGACTTTGTAGCCCGTTTTCACAACACGTTTTATCAGAACTGATTGTTCAACCGGGTTCGTTTGTTAGCCAATAACACCGGCGGGGTCACGTTTCCACAGCCTCGTCGTGTTCTTTTGAACCGATGAATGATTTACTCAGCTGCGGGGGACCGGCGCTAGAACAACCTGAAAAGGAAATGAATGCTTTTAATAATTCACACCACCCACGTTTCCACAAGATTAGCATTTTAAAGATTATAATGCAAAAATGCTCATCATGATATTGCGTTGTCTGTGCTCGTGTCGTCCTGCTCAGTTGACTGTGTGCAGCAGACGGTGCGTGGTCATGGGGTGAAGGGGCTCTACAGGGGTCTGAGCTCTCTGCTCTACGGCTCCATTCCCAAAGCTGCGGTGAGGTAAGCACTTCCTGCCTGCTGGGATAAGCCTCGCACAGCCGGACCTTTGGCTCTCAGTATGAAGTGTTGATGTTCATTGCAGCTTATTCTGGCCGAGAACTGCCCATTTAGACAGTCACTAGTGTGGCTCTGCTCTATTTCATTTCTTCTGTAGACGATAACTTGATCACTAGCCGTCGTGTTTTCAGGCTGGAATGGTTTCAAAGCATTTGCATGAATAAGAGCGTGATCGTATAATGTAACGCTAGCCGAAGGATGATGGAAAAAATGGATTCTGATTTAATATGTTAATTGCGTTAAATTAACGCACCCTATTTTAACACACACATATTACATATTTACAAACTTTTATATTAGATGCGATTTGCAATTAATCGATTTGACGGCACTAATACATACATACATAAAATGTGTGTGTGTGTATATATATATATATATATATATTTATATAAGTGTAAGTATATATAATTTATATATTTTATTTTATGAATGTATACTAGAATATATATATATATGTGTGTGTGTGTGAATATAAATGTAAGTGTGTGTGTGTGTGTATATATATATATATATATATATACAATTAGACTTACATTTTTATATATATATATATATATATATATACACACACACACACCTATATAATGTATGTGTGTATATATATATATATGTGTGTGTGTGTATATTCATTTTTTTATATATATGTATGTATATTCATATTCATTATATTCATTGTATATACACACTTACACTTACATTTATATAAGTGTAAGTATATATAATTTATATATATATTTTATTTTATGAATGTATACTAGAATATATATTAGTGCCGTCAAATCAATTAATCACGTATATATATATATACATATATGTGTGTGTGTGTATCTATATGTATATAAGTGTATGTGTGTGTATATATGATATATATATATATATATATATATATATATATATATATATATATATATATATATATATTATATATATACACACACACACACACACACACCGGTGTTATTTTAGTAACATTAACACACAAATTATAAATATGAACACGTGTATATATAGATGTGTGGATGTTTTTATATGTATTATTTATATATATATATATATGTATATGTATTTATTTCCCTCATTGTGCCCATAAAGCAAAGTTCTGTAAAGTAAATTAGAAGGATGCTTTTTCTTTTCATGTTAAACAGGCAGTGTGCTTGTGTTCATGCTGTCATGCGTCTCTTTCTCCGCAGGTTTGGGATGTTTGAATTCCTCAGTAATAAGATGAGGGATGAATCTGGGAAGTTGGACAGCACGCGGGGGTTATTTTGCGGTCTGGGCGCAGGAGTCGCGGAGGCTGTCGTCGTGGTGTGTCCGATGGAGACTGTAAAGGTGATGCTTTTTAGCGTGCATTTATAGGCTTAGTACTTAGTGTTCACTGAGAGTCTAGTCACATTGCAGTCCAAGACATTCCACACTAATACAAATGTGTTACAGTTTACTTGTGCTTTACGTGTAGTGTAAGCAGACCATCAGACAAGAATATACTGGTGTATTAACATATACACTGCAGCTTTTAATGCATTTATATTTGAAATGCATGGGAAATAGAACCGGGGTGAAGTGATTTCTAGAACCAACACTGACTCAGTTATATAAAAACTTTTTTTTTTTTTTCAATTTCAGGTCAAATTCATCCATGATCAGTCCTCAGCAAACCCAAAGTACAGAGGTTTTTTCCACGGTGTGAGGGAAATTATCAGAACACAAGGTACATGTGGTTTATCCTGCAGCGCCACCTCCTGGAGACCAAACACACTTACAACACGTCTGACAAGTGTTATGATAGCTGAAACCGCTTTTCTAGAGAACCTTTTCTAATTTTATACATTTACTTTATATGCACGCCTGCTCGGCTGCGCTCTGATTTTATTCTTGTTGTTATAGCGTATATGTTTTTTTGTTTTTTTTTTAAACCATCCCCAAAAAAGTTTTACAAAATAATTTTGTAAAGCACCGTTTTTTTAAAACTATGTTTGCATGAAACCGTGTCATTTTACACCTCATTTATACACTTTTATAGTATTTAATAATATTTTGGATAATCATTTATTTCATTTTAATTTAATAAGTGTTTATAAAAAAATTTTTATTTTTTATTTTATTTCACCTGTAATGATTAATTATTACTTTTAATGATAAAAAAAAACTGGCACAAAATTGGTAAACTGAAAAATATGAAAATTTTTCAAAAAAAATAACATTTACCGATTTGCATGTAATAAATTCAGTCTCATATGATCTTGCATGAACATCATGTGACGCAACAATCCACGTGACCGTCACACGCCAATCTGTTTCTATGTCTTATTTTGACTTTTTTATTCTTGTTATTATAATGTATATATTTTATTATAGTCGTGTTTATTATGAAAATACCCCAGAAAAGTTTTAAAAATTAAGGTTTTTAAAATTATACTAGCATGAAACAATATTTTAGTATTATTCATACAATTTTATAGTATTTATTGCTATTTTGGATTAGCTATTATTTTTATATTTTAGTTTTTTTTTTTTTTTTAGTAATTCATTTTTAGGAAATTAAATTTTCCATTAGTATTATATTTTAGTTTATTTCAACTATAATTACTATAGTTTTAGTTCATCATAACACTGGCAGAAAAGTGATGAACTGCAAAACATTGAGATTTTACATGCATATAATGTCAGATTTGCATATAATAAATTCAGTCTCATATGATCACGCACAAACATAACATGTGACTGTCACGCTCTAATCAACCTCTGATCCAATCGATTACATGAACCACAAGGAAGCTAATGTCAATAGATCATTGTAGTCGAAAGAAAATGACCCCTTTATTTGTTGAGAGGCTCTTAATAATAAGTCTTTTAAATGATGAGTTTATCTGTAAACCTCTTTTCTTATTTAACAGGACTCAAAGGAACATATCAGGGGTTGACCGCGACAGTACTGAAGCAGGGCTCAAACCAGGCCATCCGATTCTACGTAATGACCGCTCTGAGAAACTGGTACAAAGGTATGAAGCACAATATAAACACATCACTGTTTGTGCCGATCAAAAAATGTGGCTGAAATGAAACTGCGTTCACTCTGAAACTAGGCGATAACCCCAATAAGAGTATTAACCCCTTCATAACCGGAATGTTCGGAGCCGTTGCCGGAGCCGCGAGCGTGTTTGGAAATACGCCATTGGACGTGATCAAAACTAGAATGCAGGTGTGTCAATAAAATCACTGTCAAGTGTGGGTGTAACGATACACAGAACGTACCTCGGTACAAACTACACAAAATTGCTTCTTTAAATAAAAAAAAAAATGAAACCGTAGTGTCCTTAACGAACATATCTGTCTTAAATGAATTCAAGTCTTATTAAAAGCTTATTCTGTAACGAGCATTAACGAGGCGTGTCACGTGACAACAGAGAGCGTCAAAACGGCATTTTGTTGTTTGAATTTCGTGATAAAATATGACGGATGACAATTCGAAAGTAACAAAACGTGGAGATTAATGCGATTTTTTTTTTTTTTTTTTTTTTTTTTTTTTTTTTTGCTTGTTAGGCTGCTGTATTAATTTACATTTAGTCATTTAGCAGACGCTTTTATCCAAAGCGACTTACAAGTGAGGAAAACAAACAAGCGAAATAGACACAGGAAGTGCTCACAATACAATAGTTTCAGACATTGCTCAGTACCATAAGCTGGAGTAGGAAGGGAAAAGGGAAGGATTGGGTTTTTTTTTTTTTTTTTTCGTCGTGCATGTGGGAAAATATCGCGCTTTTTCGGTTCTGTTTGGATGTCGTTACACCCCTATTGTCGAAAATGCACTAAACGTGAACAGGATATTTCAATGTCGTTTTAATGATGTTTACAGGGATTAGAAGCTCATAAATATAAGAGCACAGTTGACTGCGCCATCAAAATCATGAAACACGAAGGACCAGCTGCGTAAGTAAACAAGCGTCTTTGTGGATGAATCTCATTAAAGCATGAAATCATAAATTAAGCAATGCACATATTTAACGACTGTACTGCATGGTGACAAGAAAGGTTCTTCATTTCTGTGCATTCTCTAGATTTTACAAAGGCACCATCCCCAGGTTGGGTCGGGTGTGTATGGACGTGGCTATAGTGTTCATAATCTACGAGGAAGTGGTTAAAGTTCTCAACAAGGTGTGGAAGACGGATTAGCGGAGCGCTGATGCCGGCCTCCGTGACATCACAGCAGTGCGACAGCGGGGGACGTTTACACAGGGGCCAAAATATCTGAAAGAGAAAGTCACTGGAATGTACTAACTACCATAATTTAATCAACACAGAGAGAGATTTCGCCAAATAATGTGAGACAGAAATCAAATACTTGAAAGTTAGACTAAAGATAAATAGTATTTACCCAAAAGAACAATTTTTTTTTTAATGTTTGAGGATTAACTTAAATTTTATTTTATTTTTTTAATATTAGGTGTGTATATATATATATATATATATATATATATATATATATATATATATATATATATATACACACACATATACATATATACACATATACATATATACACATATATATATATATATATATATATATATATATATATATATATACACACACACACACATATACATATATACACACATATACATATATATATACATTCGCCAAATAATGTGAGACAGAAATATATATGTATGTGTGTGTGTGTATATATATGTATATGTGTGTGTATATATATATATACATCCACACACATATACACATATATATATATATATATATACGCACGCCAAATAATGTGAGACAGAAATATATATGTGTGTGTGTGTGTGTATATATATATATATATATATATATATATATATATATATATATATATATATATATATATATATATATATATATATATATATATATATTAGTATAGAAAGTGCAATTTACCAGCAAATATTATATTATACTAGTTTTCCAATTTCTAATTTTGTTTTCCTTACATATGGTCACATGGTAATTGCTGAGGGCCTTATCTGAACACCCTGAAACTTAAGAAACAGAATATAATCTTAGAATATGTCTTACCCTCAGTATTTCTGTCCAAATATCTTAAATCCAAAGTTACTTGAAAAGTAAAATGTCCTCCGATTTTAAGTCTCGTTTATTAAGTCGAGCTTATGTTTAAAACAAGACAAAATATCAAGGGCTCAGAAAAATCAACTTATCTAGTTTATTGTTCTGACCATATTGGAAGGAATTTTTGTCTTGTTTTCAGCAATTAATTATAAGACGTTTTTCATAAAACAAGTCATTTTGCCTCTCAAGTCTTGATTTAAGAATGTTTAGATATTTGTACTGGAAAAACGAAGACAAATATCTTTTTTTTTTTTTTTTTTTTTTTTGCAGTGTTTTTGCATAAATTAACCAAAGCTTTGAATAACAACGTGTTTTTTACCGTATAGTGGTACATATGATACATGCACTTTCACATTCGGTAGTAATCAAGGTTTAGTGATTATTTTAAGTGCCTACATCTTATGATCTAATTTTGTTTTTGTAATTCTACTTGTTTACATTGTCATTTCCATCATTTTGCATATAATTACACCCTGCTGTTAGAGTATACCTTAATAACAGTGGCATATAATCATGTCAGACCTGTTACTATAACTGTACGCCTCAATCTCTGAAATCCACACCGCACAACATGCCTTGCACAAACACAAATGATTTTAAAATAACTGAACGGTGTTGTTTCACCCAAGCGAGCGTCACCAAAGAGCCAGGTCTTACAATGTTTACAGGTGAATGTTGTAGATGATGTTAAAAAGGTCAACAGACCTGGCCAGAGCCTCTGAAATACTGATCGCAGATCAGTACATGCCTTAAATAACATTCTGTGTGCTAATAATTCCTTTGCTCTCTCCTACCTCAAGACACTCTCACAAAAATGTAAAAGCAGGTGAAATATTCAGCATATTCAACCTCTTTTGAGATCAAGGTGACACAACATCTTCTGCAGATTGACATGTAACAGACATTGTAAAAAATGAATGTTCATTTTTCAAGTGTATTTTAACAGAAAAAGAGTGTCTTAACTTGTAGTATGCAACCCTTTTAGGAGGCTAGAAGTACCTCAGTTATGGTACAGCTGTCTAAATAATGTGCATTTTGCCTTCAGATTATGGGAGAGTAAGTAACTGTCTCAAATTTACTGACTGTCAAAACGATCATTTGTGCCTGTGGTTCTTGACTAAGTTGAAAGACATGTTTTAGAGATCCTGTAATGCCATATCTAAGGTTCCACGTTTCAGCCAAATCTTGATATAGTGTTTATTTGACTTTGTAAACAGTATATAGTTGACCCATGATGTGCCGGGAAATTTTTAGTTTGTGTTTCTGTACAAGCAATCAGAATGCATTCCAAATGTGTGACCTAAAATATGCATTAATTGTCATGCTAACGAAAACTACATTGTGCCTTCAGCTCATGTTTTAATCCAGAATAAAATTATGCTGACTGGACAAATGAGTCGGTTTCCCTTTGTAAGGCAGAAATTGATTTATATTATATTATTTTATATTTATTATATTATGTTATATTATGTTGCATTATATTATATTTATTATATAATGTTACATTACAATATATTATATTATTGTATTATAATATATATTTATTTTACTATATTATATTACGTTATATTACATTATATTATATTACGTTATATTATATTTATTATATTATGTTACATTATAATATATTATTTTATATTTATTATATTATATTACGTTATATTATATTGCATTATATTACATTTATTACATTATGTTACATTATAATATATTATTGTATTATAATATATTTTATTATAATATATATTTATTTTATTATATTATATTACATTACAGTACTGTGCAAAAGTTTTAGGCAGGTGTGAAAAAATGCTGTAAAGTAAGAATGCTTTCAAAAAGAAACTTGGTAATAGATTATATTTATCAATTAACAAAATGCAAAGTGAGTGAACAGAAGAAAAATCTAAATCAAATCCATATTTGGTGTGACCACCCTTTGCCTTCAAAACAGCATCAATTCTTCTAGGTACACTTGCACAAAGTCAGGGATTTTGTAGGCATATAGTTAGGTGTATGATTAAACAATTATACCAAACAGGTGGTAATGATCATCAATTCAATATGTAGGTTGAAACACAATCATTAACTGAAACAGAAACAGCTGTGTAGGAGGAATAAAACTGGGTGAGGAACAGCCAAACTCAGCTAACAAGGTGAGGTTGCTGAAGACAGTTTACTGTCAAAAGTCATACACCATGGCAAGACTGAGCACAGCAACAAGACACAAGGTAGTTATACTGCATCAGCAAGGTCTCTCCCAGGCAGAAATTTCAAGGCAGACAGGGGTTTCCAGATGTGCTGTCCAAGCTCTTTTGAAGAAGCACAAAGAAACAGGCAACGTTGAGGACCGTAGACGCAGTGGTCGGCCAAGGAAACTTACTGCAGCAGATGAAAGACACATCATGCTTACTTCCCTTCGCAATCGGAAGATGTCGAGCAGTGCCATTAGCTCACAATTGGCAGAAAACAGTGGGACCCTGGTACACCCATCTACTGTCCGGAGAAGTCTGGTCAGAAGTGGCCTTCATGGAAGACTTGCGGCCAAAAAGCCATACAAGGCCAAGCGACTCAACTATGCACGAAAACACAGGAACTGGGGTGCAGAAAAATGGCAGCAGGTGCTCTGGACTGATGAGTCAAAATTTGAAATATTTGGCTGTAGCAGAAGGCAGTTTGTTCGCCGAAGGGCTGGAGAGCGGTACACGAATGAGTGTCTGCAGGCAACAGTGAAGCATGGTGGAGGTTCCTTGCAAGTTTGGGGCTGCATTTCTGCAAATGGAGTTGGGGATTTGGTCAGAATTAATGGTATCCTCAATGCTGAGAAGTACAGGCAGATACTTATCCATCATGCAATACCATCAGGGAGGCATCTGATTGGCCCCAAATTTATTCTGCAGCATGACAACGACCCCAAACATACAGCGAAAGTCATTAAGAACTATCTTCAGTGTAAAGAAGAACAAGGAGTCCTGGAAGTGATGGTAGGGCCCCCACAGAGCCCTGATCTCAACATCATCGAGTCTGTCTGGGATTACATGAAGAGAGAGAAGCAACTGAGGCTGCCTAAATCCACAGAGGAACTGTGGTTAGTTCTCCAAGATGTTTGGGCCAACCTACCTGCCGAGTTCCTTCAAAAACTGTGTGCAAGTGTACCTAGAAGAATTGATGCTGTTTTGAAGGCAAAGGGTGGTCACACCAAATATTGATTTGATGTAGATTTTTCTTCTGTTCACTCACTTTGCATTTTGTTAATTGATAAATATAAACTATTAACATGTCTATTTTTGAAAGCATTCTTACTTTACAGCATTTTTTCACACCTGCCTAAAACTTTTGCACAGTACTGTATATTACGTTATATTATATGACTATATTATAATTTTTATATTATAATATATTATATTATTGTGTTATAATATAATATATTATATTATAATATATATTTATTTTATTATATTATATTACATTATATTATATTATAATTATTATATTATAATATATTATATTTATTTTATTATATTATATTACGTTATATTATATTCATTATATTATATTATATTTATTATATTATATTACATTATATTATATTATGTTAAATTATATTATATTTATTGTATTATATTGTATTATATTATATTGATTCTATTATAATATATTATATTATATTACGCTAATTTATATTATATTTCTTATATTACATTACATTATATTATATTATATTTATTATATTACATTACATTATACTATATTACATTTTATCATATTATGTGTTTTTGGAGCCATGATGTGTATGTGTGACGTCTACATATACGTATAACATCATTTCAGCGGAGAAGCAAAACGCGAATGATGCAAAGCGTATAATGACCTTGTCAATTGTGCGCTCGGGCTTTCCGTAGCCGCAGCTCACATCAGCTGTCAGCAGACGAGCATTTCATTTTAAGATGTAGATATTTGTTTGTTGTTTTAATATTAAATGAATAATGTCGTCGAAAGGAACGTCGCGAGGTTTTTACTTCAATACTGTGCTGTCTCTCGCGCGCTCTCTGGCTGCTCATCGACCCGCTCCGATTGACAAGGTGAGAGTTTTACTTCCTATTAGCATCTGAAGCTAACGGCTAACACAACCAAAACAAAGCACAGTTTAATCCAATATCTATGTTTATTTACCGTTTATTAACATGTGTATCCAAATATTGAAGACAAGCCATTCAAATCAGCTGATATCACCTTTAAACGGTCAGTGTTCTTACCCTTAAACCCCCATTTAAGAGACAGACATTTACATTATTAATACTGTAATCGTTTATACGTGAAGTCTAAAGTAACTTAAACTTATTAAGCAACATAAACATTTCTTATTTTAAATGCGTTACTGCTCCGTTAAAAATACGTTGTATGGAATAATCAATGACAGCATAAAACCGTGAATGTAAAAAATATTAGTAACAACAATGAATAATGTACAATATTTATTTTTTAGGAGTGAAATCTATCATCCACATCACACACCCCACCACATTCATATTTATTGATGTTTATTGATTTATGCACTTGTTTTAGAGATGTCCTGGCTGATGTTTCAGTTTAAAAGCACGTTTTAGAGTCATGTTTTTGCTCAGAGACTGAAATGTAAAGTATTCGTTGACCCAGAAACATCACTGCGGATGTTTAACATGTTTTTACTGTCTGACAGGACGTGAAAAACCAGATTGCAAGGGTGGATCGCTATAGAAAAGTCATTTGTGACAGCGAAACGTTGTCTAATCCTTAGTAAAGCCGTGTAAAGGTTCTCTCGGTGCGTGGGATGCTAGTATCCTAAAAGTTATTTTAGCATATTATATTCTTTATGCATGCTGATTTTGGGCGGTTGTGGCCTAATGGTAACCCGAACGTTGCGGGTTCGAGTCTCAGTGCCGTCGGCGCTCTCTTCCGTTCTCATTACCCACCACTGAGGCACCGAACCCCCAATCACTCCCCGGGTGCCGCAGCAAAAATGGTTGCCCACTGCTCCAGGTGTGTGTGTGTGTGTGTGTGTGTGTGTGTGTGTGTGTGTGTGTGTGTGTGTGTGCACTCAGAAAGCACAAATGCTGAGTATGGGCCACATGACGCATGACTTAATTAATAGTCTGTTTCAAAGGGAAGTATGTTATAAACTTCCTCACACTTTGTTGAACTTCTGTACACAATGCACTGCGTTATATGTGCGTGCACATATTTTATTATTGCGCAGTCATGAAAGTTTTATATTAATATATTAGTTTAACTTTAAGTCCGTATTTTCAGTTCATTTTTAGTTATTTATTTACAGTTCAGTGCTCCAACTTAAACTGAAATACGTTTTCGTCTCATATTTATATTTTAGCTTCATTAAAACGAACACAAGTGTTTTAGTTTAGTTCTGGTGTGACATTGTGCTCTGACTCACGAAAGATGACGATTAGCTAAATATTTCTACAAAGGCACGCTGGCTCTCGCTGCTCCTACGTGGTGAAGATTGCAAGTTTTTTTTTTTACCATATTTGCATAAATATAGGTCCAGAAGCTACAATGCATGTGTCCCGTGGACATCCGTGGCGTTTTCCAGCTGGATGAGCGCAGGAGAGATGCTGTGATCGCCCTCGGTGTCTTCCTGGTGGAGTCTGAGCTGCAGGTACTGGTTTTAACAGTCGCACCAATCAGCTTCCTCGATTCAACACTTGACCCGTCAATTCTATTCTGTCTCTCTATCTGCTTAAAAAAAAAAAAAAAACTGGGACTTGATGCAGCACTTGCATACTGTTGATTTGATTGCTTACGCTGTTCTCATTTGTTAGTCGCTTTGAAGAAAAGTGTCTGCTAAATGATTAAATGTAAATGAAGGGAGAGTGGGACACATTTAACTCCTTCTCTAAACTATATACACCTTTCATACTCCCAGAATCCCGGGTCAGTTGGGAACGTGAGCTTATAAAACAGTCATAATTTCTCAAATAAAACCATATTGTATCTGATCAGGAACTTCTCGTTAATGTGCAAAAGGTTTTGAATGTTACTGTGTTTTACTGTGTAATTATTACATTTAACCCTTTTTTATTAATTAAAAAAGTTGAGAAATTCTTTGAAATTGTAATTTTTTAAGAATTACTGCAAAACCACTGCGCTGCAAGAAATATATATATCTATATCTATAAATATATATATATATATATATATATATATATATATATATATATATATATATATATATATACACGAATATATATTCGATCAAATTTCTCACGAATATTGAAAAAAAAAAAATATATATATATATATTTATTTATTTATTTATTTTTCAATATTCGTGAGAAATTTGATCGAATTATATCATTATATGAAATCTATAATAATTACCAGTATTAACATTGGAAAAGTTAAAAACAGTTCAAATTTATGAGACCTACATATTCTTTTTCCCAATAAAGCAACGAAAATATTACTAAACAAAATATATCTTCCACAAACGTTCACTTTTAGAATCGGCTTCATCAATAGGTGGCAGCAGAATGAAATTCAATTCTATTTATTTTCCCAGGAAGAGTTCATTGAGATACAATATATCCTCTCGCAGGGAGTCCTGATCAAGATCGACAGCAAGAAACGAATACAAAACCATTCTCTTCTTTCAAACTGTCTTTGCTTTTTCAGATTTAGACTGTTTGGTGTTTGATCCCTTTAGGTTGTAGTTTATTACATACAGTAACTTTTGTCTGTTTGCAGTTTAATTGTGCATATTCAAATTTCAAATGCAGAGATATGGGAAAGAGGTTAAATGTATTCTACAGAATTAATTTTAGATGCATCTCACTAATAAATGTAAAAAATAAAGCAAAACTGACCTGAAAGGTGTAGCAATTTAGTTTAAATGGTTATATTTTTAGAAATCTGAAAAAAATGATTATTTTGATAGTTGATGGAATCGTATGTTCATTTACTCCTTCAGCACAAGGACGCTATTGTCCCGTACCTGTTGGTTTTGCTGAAGGGATTGCCCAGGGTGCAATGGATCGAGGAGAGCTCAGAGAGGAAAGGACGAGGTACAATTCTGTCTTTTTTTTTTTTTTTTTTATCACATCCACTTATTTCATTCTCAAATCTTCCCAACCTTGCATCTCTCATCCTTGTGTTTTCAGAAACGCTCCCCATTGCGGAGAATTTCTCCTTCAGTTTGGTGACGATGCTCTCGGATGTTGCCCAGATGGACGAGTCCATGCGAATCCAGGTGAGTTTACCTTGAATTAATCGACTTTTCAATTTTCAACCGGGATTGTTGTCATAAAAGTGTAGTTTCTTCTTTCGATCAGCGCTGCTTTAGACTAATTTGTCCTGTTGTATTTAAAAAGAAAAGCTTAACCCTTATGTGCTGTTCGGGATGTTGGGAATTTTTGAGTCTTAATTTGGCCATAACTTTCTCCGTGTTTCAGCAAATGGAATGATTTTTGGTGACAAATCTTATTTTGACACATATTTTGGGAAAATGCTTTGAAAATGTTCAAAAACTCAACAGAACTCTGTGGGCGAATTCACGACCCTTTCGTTATGATTTTAACTGCTTTAAAAATATATCAGATAAATATTATTTGCTTAAATCTATTAATCAACCTCAGTCCTGATCAAAACTGCTAAATGTTTAAAAAAAAATTCAGGATTTTAACTCTTTAATTGCCAAATTCATAAATGATGTCACTGATTTGGGAAAAAACACACACAAAATGACTTATTTTCAGTATAAAATGTGATTGTGTGATTGTTTTTTTTTTTTTTAAACCTTTTATCACAGTCTTGGACGTGTCAAAGAGTAGAAACAACATTGGCTTTGATGCTTTGTTAGTTTTTGTGCAGCATAAGATTAACTTTTTCTCCCTCATTTACTGTTCGTGGCTGTTTTTGCCCCTTTGACTTCCATTAAAACCACTTTTTTTTTTGAAAGCAAAGCCATGACAATCATATTACTAAGCAACCACTAAGAGGAATGACACAAAATAGGGATCATTTTAAAGCTTAGAAACTTAATGCATCCAACCATTTTGTTGAACTCTTAAAAAACGAGTTATCATCTAAAACGGCGTGTACCACCTACACATTTTATATTGAAAATAAGTCATTTTGTGTGTTTTTTTCCCCCCAGTGACATCATTTTTGGATCAGGACAGCGGTTGATTAATAGATTTTAGCAAAAAAATATTTATCTGATACATTTTTAAAGCAGTTAAAAGTAGTGGTTGTTTTCAGCCACGAACAAAACGAAAGGGTCGTGAATTTTGAACAATACACAAGGGTTAATTACTCACCGAATGCCAAACAATCATATTTATAATTTGACGTTACAGGTGATTACATCACTGACTGTTTTCGGTAACACTTTATTTTACAGTGTCATTGTTACATGTTGTTACCATAGTAATACCTATAAATTATGTATAATTACATGCAACTAATCCTAACCTTATAGTAAGTACATGTAGTTACTTAATATCACTCAGTACTTAAATGTATAATTACAGTGTAACAAAGACACATTCAAATAAAGTGTGTCCTTGTTTTCATATCAAATGAATTAGAGGGATTGATTTAGCTTCCTCTCAAATCTCTTTCAGATTTTGGAGGCTGTGATGAACCTCATGCAGGTGTTACAGGAAATGTGTCAGAACATCGAAGGCCAAGATAAAGGTCAGCGTTTTCTGAATGCCATACCTTATTTTTATGCGTTTATGTGAAATTCATAACTTTCATAATGTGGGATAAAACAATCAACTGGAAATAATGAAGGGTGGGATTTTGTTTTATCAGTCTGGGATCAAGAAACATGGGCTGTCATATCATTGGTTAATATTTTATTTAACCAGTTAATGACACTAAATTCTTTTATTTGAGGTTTTTAGATGTTTTTGAAAGGCGGGGGCTGTCAAAATTAATGCGTTAACGCATGCAATTAATTTGGTCAGTTCGACGACTTTAAAAATATTTAATGCAATTAACGCAGTTTTTTCCTACCGTTACGTTATATGATCACGCTATTATTCGTTCAAGCGCGATAAGACGATTTAAAAAAGAACTTATATCTGTCTGTGCGCTGGGAGCGTTGAGGTTGCACTTGAATGGACAAAAACTTTTGTAGCTTTAATAAGGATTATTCTATAATTAATTTATAATTTATGCTGTGAAGACTGTGAAGTGTTTGATAACTTTATTCCGTTTCTGTATATTTCCTTCCTGTTATAGGATTAATGTTATATGCATTAATTTGGCGAATAAATGTGAAATTATTACAATATACAAATAGATTAAAAACTTTAATGTTAGATTCATTTTAATTGATTGACAGCATTGATTTTTAAACTGTAATTTATATCCAGTGATCAAAGCTGAATTACTCCAGTCTTCAGTGTCACATGATCCTTCAGAAATCATTCTGATATGATGATCTGCTGCTCAAGAAACATTTATTATTATCATAAATGATGGAAATGGTTGCGCTGCCTCATGTTTTAGATTCTTTGATGAATTAAAAAAAAAAATGTCTTTACTGTCAATTTTTGATAAATTTAATGCATTTTTTGTTGAATAAAAGTATTAATTTCTTTAAAAAGTTTTTTTCATAATTGTGTATATATATGTATATATATATATATATATATATATATATATATATATAAAATTAATTATTGGTTTTATATCATATTGTATATTATAATTATTGTTTTTTTTTCTTTAGAATAATCACAATAAGACCAGATGCATTTATTGAAAATTAAATTTTAAAATTAAAATTTGTATTTAAAATCAAAACAAAACGTGTTGGAAAAAAAAAATCTATTTAAAAAGTTTTTTTAATTAATTGATCAATTAACTAACTTTTGATTTCATTTTGACTTTTAAAGTCTCAAAGCTGTTTTGCATCTCTAATTTCCTTACAAAATAACCGAACG
This sequence comes from Opsariichthys bidens, assembly GCA_037194245.1. Lineage (NCBI taxonomy): Eukaryota > Metazoa > Chordata > Actinopteri > Cypriniformes > Xenocyprididae > Opsariichthys > Opsariichthys bidens. The sequence continues at coordinate 2,981,029 of CM074289.1, forward strand.
CAAACAAAAACGCTTCCAAATCATGCCGAAAAACAACAGATATTTTCAAAAGTTAAGCACGAGGCCCCATTTGTCACGGCCGGCTCGCAAGGAGACAACGCGTTGGGTAGTGATCAAAAAAGAATAACATTTATTAACGTAAGAATAAAATAAGACTAAATGAAAACAAACAACCAAAAAGAAAACAACGACACGAGGATGGTAGAGCGCGCCCTCTCAACTGAAGGGAACTCTTTAAATATTTGCCGGCATCAGTTCCAACAGGTGTAGGTCATCAGCAATCATGACGTCACTGAAAAACAAAACAAAAGAAAAACACGCAACGAACATATATGACCCATACTGGGTTCATAACAAGTGTGAAATAATAATAATACTCTTACAATTTTCCTACCCAGAATACCTGTGCAAATACACTGTGCCCTGTCTGCTCGGTGTGGTGCGAGCGTTTGGCCGCTACAGCAACACCGAGGAGCCGCTGCTGTCTAAGCTCTTCCCACGGATCAGCCCTCAGCTCCTGGGCACAGGAGAGGTGGAGGTGACCCGGCGACGCTCCTTTAACGATTTCCGTTCCATCCTACCCAGCTCGTTCCTCACCGTCTGCCAGAGCGACTCTTTACGGCGTAAAACCAGCAGTGTCTCCAGTATCTCACAACAGGTACCGAACGCACTGGGAGAGAGTGTCCGCACCTTTAAAACGAGACTGCAGCGATCAGGATCACAAAACTAATACAATGACCTCTTTCTGTTTTACAGGCCAGTCCAGAGCGTGCCGGACTTCCTCCGAGTTCCCCTGCTGACCCTTCTGCTCCTTATTTTGAAGGTAACTTTAAAAGTTTGCCTGCTTAGTATTTATTAGTACCATGATAGACGTGTTTGGATGGTTTCGGAACGCTGATCGGGGTTTGATGTGTCCTAGCGTGGTCTTGTTTCTGTGTTCCAGCCGGCTCGTACCTGCCCGACGGCAGCGCTGTGGACCCAGACTACTATTTCTCCAACATAAGCTCTAGTTTCTCCGTCTCGCCGCTCTTCACGGGCAGCAACAGCAAAGAGTTTGATGTACCATTGGATTTGCTGAGGCAGCTTCTGCAAATGGTTGGTTGCCGTCAGCGGCAGTGTTGTGCTATTATGTTTTATTATTTACTCTTTTCACGTTTTAATTGTTGCTTTATCTTGGATAGGTTGAGCAGTTTGTGTCAGAATCCTTTATGAAGACACTGGATCAGACTATGGTTGCAGTTCTAGAGGTATCCGCTTTGTCTTTATGTTTGTTTTGTTCGGAAGACTTCGATTTCTGGATATTTGCTCTTTGTTGCAGGTCAATGCTGGAGCTAATCTGTTCTACAAGACGTTCAGTGATCCGCTGTATGTGGCCATTTTTAAAATGCTGAGGGACACTTTATACTACATGAAAGGTAAATAAGTCAAGTCACAGAGATAAGTGATCAATAATGAAAACATAGTTCAGTTCAGCTGTAAAGCAGCTCTAAAAAGACAACGGGATCATTCTTCAGCTGAAATAGTATGTAATGCATTCATTTAATTCTCGTTTGTGGCGTAAAATGACGGCATCAACAACACTCCACTACAACAACTCTTCCTCTTCTCCAAAGCAGCCCAACATAGGGGCGGGGTTTATGCAAATGTTGGGATTTGTGATGTCACCAACCCAGGAAGAAGCTCGTTGTGATTTTTGTAAAAGAAAATTCTCTCTTTTCATTGAACGTTGAGCGTCGTAACTTTACAGATGTTGTTTCTGCTCAAACAGCAACATCACACACTAACTAAAGTTAAAAAAAAGAAGTGAAATCGTAATCAACCACCGCTTTAACATTTTTGAGACTGATGGTGCTTTTTCCTCGGCTGCATCCAAAATGGCTTTCAACATCTCTAATAGTTTCCAGTAGCTCGTACTACTGTTAGTGTTTATTAGGAGTGGCACGGTACATGAAAAACCGTTGGGTTCGCTTGTCTCGGTTCGCACGGTTCGACGCACGCGCAATGTAGCCCCATTCTCAGACAGTTTCGCGCGAACATACATATAGGCAGTAAAAGTGGAGTAAGGGGCCGTTCACATATCGCGTCTTTTGCACGTGCATATTCATTATTTCCTATGTAGGCGTGCGGCAAGCCCGCTCAAAATGGAAGCGACCCGGCCGCGCTTTCCACGCTTTTTTAGGCACGATATGTGAACGGCCCCTAATGAAGGTGCCCGTAGTTGGCGGATGCGCCCGTGTCGTTCAAATCCAACATTTTGGATTTCATGTTACTTACGATGACGACGGAAATAAAACAGTAAGCAACTGCGAGCATTGTGCAAAATACATTCAATATGCTAATGAAACACAGTTCATTTGAGAAGACATCAATGTGTGGATAAGCACAAACAGGAGAGAGCCGGTTAGGAAAAGCAACGTCTCAGTGATAACTGAAGCATTGGGGATGTTTATGCTATTACATTATATTATAATTTTATCTTTAAAGTATTTTGACTTGTTTAAAAGACAGATGTTTAAATATGATATGTCTTTTAACCCTTGTGCATTGTTCAAATTCACGACCCTTTCGTTATGATTTTGACTGCATTAAAAATGTATCAGATAAATATTTTTTCACATTTTTTTGCTTAAATCTATGAATCAACCTCAGTCCTGTTCAAAACTACTAAATTAAAAAAAAAAAAAAATCAAGATTTTAACTCTTTAAAACGTTAAAATCTGATGCTGCACAAAAACTAACAATGTTGTTTCTAATCTTTGACACGTTTTTCCCCAAATCACTGACATCATTTATGAATTTGGCAATTAAAGAGTTTTTTAATTTAGTAGTTTTGATCAGGACTGAGGTTGATTAATAGACTTAAGCAAAAAAAATTGAAAAAAATATTGATCTGATACATTTTTAAAGCAGTTAAAATCATAACGAAAGGGTGGTGAATTTGCCCACAGAGTTCTGTTGAGTTTTTGAACATTTTCAAAGCATTTTCCCAAAATATGTGTCAAAATAAGATTTGTCACCAAAAATCATTCCATTTGCTGAAGCACGGAGGAAGTTATGGCCAAATTAAGACTCAAAAATCCCGAACAGCACATAAGGGTTAAACCATTTTTTTTTTGTAAGAGCTACACTGAAGTTGTCAGTTTGATAAATGCAAGTTAATTTCAATCTTCGTGTGCTAAAAAGGCTCCTGTAGAGATAACAACACACATGCTCCTTTTTTATGTCATCATCAATGTCTTCTCTGTCGCTGTATCAAAATCTCACCCAGCTTTTCCTCAGAGACGGTCCCAATAATGTGCATAAATTGAGTTTAGTGCACGATTACATTACAAAAACGTTAATACCGTATCCTAAATTGTGGATAACTAAGCTAATAAGCAATATATCATATGCTGAAGGAAATTTCTGGAGTGTTAAAGATTAAAAGAACCGCACAGAACCGTGATACGAACCGAACCGTGGGTTTATGTGATCGTTTTATGCGTGCAGACCTGCAGGTGTCGTACGTGAAGGAGGTTCACGACTTTGTTCTGGAGCAGTTCAGCAGCAGTCAGTCGGAGCTGCAGCGGATCCTGCATGACGTGGAGTATCTGCACAGCGAGCTGAACCCACTCAAGCTGCGCTGCCAGGCCAACGCCGCCTGCGTGGACCTCATGGTTTGGGCCGTCACGGAGGAACAGGGTGAGACTGAGGGAGCGTTCAGCGCTATCACATGCTGCACGTGTGTCATGCCGCTGTTCATTTATCGGCTTGTTTCTGCCAGGTGCCGAGAACCTTTGCACCAAACTGTCTGAGAAGCTGCAGTCTAAGACGTCTAGTAAAGTCATCATCGCTCACATGCCTCTGCTCATCTGCTGCTTACAGGTGCATCCTGACTTTTGCCCCTCTCACAATGCACTAAAGCATGTTGGGGTGAAATATGAGGTTTCACGTATAATTATGCTTCATGTGTTCGCGAAACAGGGTCTCGGACGGTTGTGCGAGCGTTTCCCTGTGGTGGCGCACTCGGTCACGATGTCTCTAAGAGATTTCCTGGTTGTGCCTTCACCTGTGCTGGTGAAGCTCTACAAATACCACAGTCAGTACACCACAGGTGAGCTCTTCCCCTTAAACTTTGCTCTCATTAACAGTTTATTGTGTCGCCGTACATCAAAACACAGAGGCCGTGTATATATAGTTTAAAGTTCTAATACTAGAACAGGTTTTAATGCTTAAATGTTCAACAAACACTTTTATTCTCCTCACATTCTCCGTTGTTGCTGCAATTCTCTTCCCAGTCCGTCAGTAACAGTAAGTAGTCTGTGTTTAACTCCACTTTTAGACGTACGCTCACAAACTTTCCTAAGGAACTTCCCCCTCATTCTTATCCCTGCTGCCATTTTGAGGTGCGTTCAATTTCGTCAAGTGGATGAGGAAAGTTTATATGGACGCACCCCGGACCCCTCGATTTTGTTAGCTGGTCGATTCATATGTCCACTTCAAACAGATCTGCTAGTAGTGAGCACTCGTGTAACGTAAGCAATGTCGTACACGAGACATGGCATAAAAAAGTGGACTTGGGGCCTCATTTATAAAACTTTGCGTACAAACCTTACTAAAAGTGAACGTACGACACAAATCTGAAAAATCTGAACCAGAACCTGCGCAGTCGGCGGAAGATTGTCCGTACGTACATCTCCACCCCGTCTCCTCCCGAAATCACCATATATGGAGCTTCCAACGCCTAGTTTTACTATACATAACCTCATCTGCATATCATTTCCATGCACGTTTCCATCCACGTGACACCATACGTGATTACATACGGACCATAAATGTCATTAGTGCCATACATATTACTGAAAATCATCTAATATCCTTGCTGTTTTATAATAAATATATCAAAATATCCATAACAACAAAATTGTAGCTAGACTTCTCAGATAAAGTTTTTAGAATAGAGTTGACTCATTCATTTCCAGTGTCCAAATACTATTTTAATTGTTTTAAACAATTCGAATGAAATCGAGTCGATGCAGTTTTGCTGATAAGGTGAACATATCTTTTAGGCCTACTTATTTATCGCATTGTAAATACAATTCTCTGACAAAGTATTTTAAAAAGGAAACGTATAAATCTTAGCGTTGTATCCTTCAAATGCAGTGGTATGATTCAGAATTGTTTGAAGATGCCTGTACAGACATCAAGCCCTCCTCCAGCTGCGGTTGTACAGTAAGATATGATCATTGAACCGGACGATGGACCGTTCGACCGTCGAATCCAGCAGTGTCTTTCATTATATCGCAGTAAGTGTTGTGCTCCATCACTCTCGCTGTCATTAAAACAGCGTGTCGCAGGAAAAGTGATCAAAAGTAGCACATCCACTATCTAAATCCATATCATTTTTGTTTATCTTCTGCGTTTATGTCATTTTAGGGCTTATCGACACCAATAAATCCTTCCGTTTACTTCATTACTTTGCTCAGTCTAGTAAAAGTGTTCGTACGGATGGGTCAAAGTTTGCTTGAAAGTGCGCGGACTTCCCCGTCAAGTTTGTATTTATAAATCCCATCGTTTGCGTCAGAAGTAGCGCCTCTTTCGGGGCATGTTTTGTGCGTACACAACGGTTATAAATGAGGCCCCTGGTCTCTATGAAGCTCCTCCCTCTAAAAAGCACAGCGTGCTCTGATTGGTCGGCTGGACCAATGTGTTGTGTTTGGGAAATGTCCTGCCCTATGCATTAACCGCGAGTTTCAACAAATTACTACCCACACGTCAACCGGGCCCCGTCCCGTTATTTTGCATATGCCTCGGGCGGGAATTATTTAAATGAGTATTGTGATGTGTTCGTTCCCGGAAGAAAACTCAATGGAGGAAATCCCGCTGATGGGACCTTTTTCGTGTTCAAACGGCAACATTACACACTAGAGACAGTTGAACATGGAAAAAAAGCATAATAGGTCTAGGTTCGAAATATAAACAGTTGTCCATTTCCCACTAAACAGGAACAGGAGAGATCAAGATCCATGTGACCAATGAGCATTCCCAGTCCACCTTCAGTTCTCACGCCAGCAAGAAGAGCCAGCCGTCCATGTACGAGCAGCTCAGAGACATCTCTATCGACAATATATGCAGGTAAACCTCTTCTGTACCTTAATTTTAAGCATAATTTACACACGGTCCATGTGAGATTAGGAATAATGTGTTCCGTATCATAGTATCTTTTTTTCTTGCTAATATTGCCAACGATTCCTGTGGATTGAATTGAGCTATTGCACTTTTATGAATTTAATTATGACATATAATTTCATGTGCTTCTATAATGACATCCTATTGTTTAAAAGTCGGTAAGAATTTTTAAAAAAAGAAATAAATGCTTTTATTTATCAAGGAATAAAGTGACAGTAAAGATTTCTATTTCAAATAAGTCTTGCTCTTTTGTTGTTCTTCTAGTGTGATTTTGCAGTTGATGAACTACAGTTCTGATAAATGACTAAACATATTACTAATAAGTAACTATTTTTGTTAATCCAGGTGTTTGAAAGCAGGGTTGAGCATGGACTCCGTCATCGTTGAGGCTTTCCTTGCCAGTCTTTCCAACCGTCTGTACATCTCGCAGGAAAATGACAAGTATGTTTTTGAACTCTTAATGCAACATTTTTTCTTATTAGTCATTAAATAGTCTTTCGAATCATGAAGATTTCATCTTTTAAAGTCGGCTACGAATGTCAATAGTCTTTTCTTCTCTAATGTGACATATATCCGAGTGAAATGGCTTCTTGGAACGGGCGGGGCTTGATTTTGTTCATCAGGAATTGATTGAATCGTTGTGGTTTGCTATTGGTGGATCTCATGTGAGTGACAGGTTGCCCCGCCCCCGTGCCAGTAAACGTCATCGGAGAAGAGAGGAGATGTTGCTGCGTGAGGGAGGAGTTATTTTGAACAAAAATAGCACAACTTTTAAAAAATACTGATTTGACGGATACATAATTTATAATAAATACCTCCGTATTCCATAAAAAAATAAGAATTGTCGATTTTGAGTCATTAAATAGTCTTTCAAATCATTCTTTCTCTGAAGATCTCATCTTTTAAAGTCGGCTACGAATGTCAATAGTCTTTTCTTCTCTAATGTGACATATATCCGAGAGAAATGGCTTCTTGGACCGGGCGGGGCTTGATTTTGTTCATCAGGAATTGATTGAATCGTTGTGGTTTGCTATTGGTGGATCTCATGTGAGTGACAGGTTGCCCGCCCTCGTGCCAGTAAACGTCATCGGAGAAGAGAGGAGATGTTGCTGCGTGAGGGAGGAGTTATTTTGAACAAAAATAGCACATGACTTTTAAAAAATACTGATTTGACGGATACATAATTTATAATAAATACCTCCGTATTCCATAAAAAAATAAGAATTGTCGATTTTGAGTCATTAAATAGTCTTTCAAATCATTCTTTCTCTGAAGATCTCATCTTTTAAAGTCGGCTACGAATGTCAATAGTCTTTTCTTCTCTAATGTGACATATATCCGAGAGAAATGGCTTCTTGGAACGGGCGGGGCTTGATTTTGTTCATCAGGAATTGATCGAATGGTTGTGGTTTGCTATTGGTGGATCTCATGTGAGTGACAGGTTGCCCCGCCCCCGTGCCAATAAACGTCCTCAGAGAAGAGAGGAGATGTTGCTGCGTGAGGGAGGAGTTATTTTGAACAAAAATAGCACATGACTTTTAAAAAATTCTGATTTGCACGGATACATAATTTATAATAAATACCTCCGAATTCCTTAAAAAAATAACTGCCATTGACTTTAAGAAAAAGGAATGCATTTCATTATGAGTGTCTCTCTCCCGCAGGGACGCCCACCTCATCCCAGATCACACCCATCCGAGCTTTAGGGCACATCGCCGTGGCGCTGAGAGACACTCCCCGTGTGATGGAGCCCATCCTACAGATCCTACAGCAGAAGTTCTGCCAGCCACCGTCACAGCTGGACGTCCTCATCATAGATCAGCTGGGCTGTATGGTCATCACAGGAAACGTACGACCACAGTTCTGTCTTCTGCCATACGGATTGTTTTGGTCAGTTTGCTAGAGCTTACATCTCCTCACATCTGTTTCTCTCCGGCAGCAATACATTTATCAGGAAGTTTGGAACTTGTTCCAGCAGATAAGCGTGAAGGCCAGCTCGATGGTTTACTCCACCAAAGACTACAAGGATCATGGATACAGGTGATTATTTCCAGTGGATTTCTTTGGTCTTTGGTCTAGCGCGGGCGGATGGAGAAAAATCATATAAATCACACACACTTCATCATAGTTTTTTTACCTATTTTCACTCATTTTTCATACAAAGTAAACAACTGGTGCCAAGTGATGGATGCAATAAACAACAATAGCAAACAATAGAAATGAATGACTAATGAACTCGATTAACAGTACATAAATACATTTATTTAAAATGAATAAATAATATACATGTGAATGGATGTAATTTATGCAAAGCTGGATTTTCAGCATCATTACTCCAGTCTTCAGAGTCACATGATCCTTCAGAAATCATTCTGACATGATGATTTGATGCTCAAGCTTTATATATTTGTGGAAATCATGATAAACTGCCATTCAAAATTATGGAATAAATAACACTGTTTCTACATACAAAAGCAGCACAAGTGTTTTAAACACCGATGATAATCATAAATGTTTCTTGAGCAGCAAATCAGGATGATTTCTGAAGGATCATGTGACACTGAAGACTGGAGTGATGATGCTGAAAATATATTGCATTTTTAAAGTACATTCTCATAGAAAAACGGTTATTTTACATTTGAATGATTTTTCACAATTTTCCTCATTTGACTGTATTTTTTAATCATAAGAGACGTCTCTCAAAAACCGTTCTCGATTAATGATTTTAAGCTTTTGATGCATAACGATGTAGATGCACATAAACATTTACTTGCATGAAAAGTACATAGAATAATAGCAAACGTGATACTGACACATAAATGCATTGCGACTGTGGTTTCATTTTTGTCAAGAGCGTCTTTAACATCCCAGTTAACGGAGTATTGTCATGTTTGCAGGCACTGTTCTCTGGCCGTGATCAACGCTCTGGCCAACATCGCGGCGAACCTGCAGACGGAGCAGATGGTGGACGAGCTGCTGGTGAATCTGCTGGAGTTGTTTGTGCAGCTGGGGCTGGAGGGGAAACGAGCCAGTGAAAGAGCCAGTGAGAAGGGCCCGGCCCTTAAGGTATCGGATCTTCAGATTGAAGCCATTTATTGCCATTTCTCTATAATAGTGTGGGATGTCTTGCATTCTTTAAATCGGACTGTTATCGTCAATGTAAACACGTTCTGAATGTTACATGGTGATTAAAGAGGGAGTGTAGAAATGTAGTTGGATTGTTTTAATCCAGATCATTAGTGTTAATGCGCCGGTTTCATTTTAACATTTTAAATATATCTCATGTTCATTTTTCCTCAGGCGTCCAGCAGCGCTGGTAATTTAGGAGTTCTCATTCCTGTTATTGCTGTGGTAAGAGAATGGGATTTCCGCAAATGTGACACAATTGTATGCAATCTACATAGCCGATTACAGTACATTTTTCTTTTAAATTTTAATCACTCACTATTGGTCAACACTGCCTTAATGTCACACAGATTTGTTCTATAAATGTCCAGTTCATGATTTAGAATTGAACTTAGTTTAGATTTAAGATAATCAGATTTATACGTTTTTATATCAAGTTAAATATATAAGTTAAACTTATGAAACTAAACTTTTATTTTGCTTTTTGGTTAAGTCCTGATTGTCTGCTTTTTTTCTGTTGTAGCTGACCAAACGTTTGCCGCCCATAAAAGAGGCCAAACCGAGGCTGCAAAAGCTGTTCAGAGATTTCTGGCTGTATTCGGTTGTGATGGGCTTCGCTGTTGAGGGCTCAGGTCAGATATTTGTCAGCATGCATTTTGGTTTATTACTTGTTGTGAACAAATTATTACCAGGTAAAAATAACAAGGCCCCGATATACTCACTGTGAAGATCTTCTTTGCTCTTCCTTTAGAGGTAAAAAGACATTAGAAATAGCTTTAGATATGTAAATGTGTTCTGCGCTTTCCTTTCAGAGCAAAATAAACACAATAAAAATGAGAGAAAACGGCGGTTAAGAAACCAGTATAGATTGTTTAAAAGCAAGCAGCTTTACAGTATTAAACATGAAAAAAAGAGTCCGTGTCACTTTCAGTTAGAATCGACCCTTCACCGACAGTTTGATTGACAGGCGATCTGACCAATCAAAACCCCGAATCCGGCATTGTGTCCGTCAAAGCGGTCAGGGGAGTCAGTAGATGAACGTTGGTGAACTTGAAATCACGTCTTGAAACAACATTCCTTCTGATGTTCATTCATGTTTATTTGATGCTATAAATGAACTAGTATGAAGAGATGATCGAGGAGCTCCAGCGACACATTAAACACACACTAGACGCTATTTATTGATTAAACTTGTATAAAAATACGAAATTTGTTTGATTTCATATCCTGCACTGTCGTGTATCTCGACGTGTCGTCAGTGTCCTCTTTGCTCCGCGATGTATGTTTCACGTCATGAGAACATGATGTGTGGCGTGAGAGCGCATGGCTTGTCGGACATAGCAACAGTAACTAAAGGGGGCGGGTCTTTGCGAACGGTCAATTAAAACGTCAGTTTTTAAGGTGCGTTCATACTGTAATTGCCGTAATTATGAGATTTCAACTTGCAAAAAGCGCTCGCGTCCTTCACAATTACAAGCTGGGATTTTCTAAAAGCGGATTTCCACGTGATTCCTGCAGAATCATTTAGGCATTAATTGTGTTGCCATAGAAATGCAGTCTGAGTCCATAGAGCGGGCCCGTTTTCGTCCTGAAATTATTTACGATACGAACGCACGTCTGACCTCGACCGACTGAACGGAAGTGAACCGGAAAAGATTCCACATCGAAGAAGGCGGAGCCTCAGGGCCACACCTACCAATTACATCATTGCCCCTGACTAATGGTAGTTGGAAGGTGTCGAACGCCAACTCGGACCCCAAACGAAATTCGTTTTCCACAGATTTTGTTTGAAATGTCGTCACAGCAGCTCATCCTGTGATCTCGCTTGAAGTATTTCTGGGCCTTGTAATAGTACTGTGTTGTAATAATACCCCAATGTTAATTGCTTTACATAAGTCATCCAACTTTTTTTGGTCTGAATATTGATGATATCAAGCTGATTTTGAAAAATCTTCTTCAGGTTTGTGGCCGGAGGAGTGGTATGAGGGAGTGTGTGAGATCGCAACCAAATCCCCCCTGCTGACATTCCCGAGCGGAGAACCGCTGCGCTCAGAGCTGCAGTATAACTCTGCGCTGAAGAACGATACGGTCACTCCGGTACTGCTTTGATTCTTGTTAAGCGTCTATAAAGACTAAAATTTGATACAATGCATTTAATGTCTACATACATGTTTTTATAATCTTACACCTTAACTCTACCCACACCACCAAACCTGTGCCTAACCTCACCCGTATCCCACCTCAATAGCAGCAAATAAGTACATTGATTGTACCTAACAAATATTTCGTAGTAGTTAAAGGTACAATATGTAAATGTTTGGCCGCTAGAGGGCGTACAATCAAAACAACAACAGCTTAGCTTGAATTATGGGAACTGTCGTCTTCAACTCCGCTGCTGATTTAAATCAATCAGATGGGAATCGTATATCATGTTCATGGATGAGATAAAGTAGTAGTTTTGTACTTATAGTTTTATTTCATTATGATGAATTAGCCGCAAGTAAAGCGAGGTTTAACACTATATCGGTTGTCGTGGATGTTACTGCGTCTGTCCAATTCATTGGTGCGATAACGCTGCGCAGTTGAATACTTTTAATAAAAGTACCGTTGAACATTTGCAAAAAGCCTGATTAATATTTATGCATAACACATACTGTATTAATTTTACATTGTTTATCACGTCGGGTGAAGTGTAAGGCAATGTCAACAAACTAATAACTGTGTTCATAACAGCTGCGTGAAACAAGCTAGTTGCTCGATAGACGCTACAACTACTATTTCCGCATTTCTCCACGAGACTCTGTTTCTACGGCAGTAAAAGCGGAAACCGAGGGTAACGTCATTGACGTCTATTCCCGCAAACTTCCCGAATCCTTGGTTAAAATTGCAATTTTCTCATGATTTACAAATCAGTCCCTCCAGAAAAACGCGGGATTTTTTTGTGATTGTTGCGGGCAAAAATCCTTGATTATGCGGCACGTTTTCTTAAAAAATGCGATGGAATATGCGGGATATTTTTGCAATTTTATGCGACGAAATTGCGGGAACTTGCAAAAACTGCGGTTTTTGATGCAAAAGAGGAAAAAAAGGTGATTCCCCCCCCAACACCCTGTTCTCACTAGATACTGCCTTCATCTAAAGAGGCAGGCTTACTAAATCACAGAATATTGAAGTTCTCATTCTGTTTTATTTCAGACCTTCATCAACACACGGCTCAAAATTTCAAAACATTGAGTCAAATTAGTTCTGTAGCTTTACAAAAGGAATATTCAACTTCTGTAAAAATGAATAAATAAAATATAAAAAAATAAAATGTGTGCTTCCTGTTTAACAGAGGTAGCTAACACACATCTTCTGTTAAATGAAGTGCTTCCAGTGCACAAAGTGTAATCTCTTACTGCAACGTCAATTATTTTACATACTACTAATATACTTGAAACTGCAAAGTGGTTTTCCAGCGTCGACTTGCGCCTGTGGTCCAACACGCAGTTGCACAGAGTGCAAAATAATTTGCCCCCACTATCATGTAAAAGAGCGGGAAACTGCTTCGCGCGGTCTTTTGAGCTTATTTTTGTTGGCAAATGAGAATTATTGGCGCGCTTCATCACGGTTTCACCGCGAGGTTTACAGTGACGTTCACGTCGCGTCATTACGTCACTTCATGAGGTTCCCGTGGCAATAGGGGGAAAATAATGGCGCCTTACTTGTGTAACTGCTAAGATATATGAGACTTTTTTGCAACGAAAATACAGGGATTATGAAATCATGCTAGCCCCGCATATTTTCTTGCTGAAATCGGCAATTTATGCGGCGAAAGTGTGGCGTATTTGAAAAATATGCGGACTTTGGCTGATTATGCATGAAATCAAGCGATCGCATAATCACGTTTTTCTGGAGGGACTGACAAATGTTGGAAACATTTGGGATATTGATAGTACTCAACTGAACAAAACATATAACTCTGGCCTAGTGGTTTTTGGATATTTTACTACAAAAATTGCACCTTTAAAGATGTGTGACCACATTTTCATTAGTTGAAATAAAATAAACATGAATGAATTATATTAAAAAAATATTTGAAGGTATTTTCATTTAATTGAAGTACAAAACACAAACTATAATCGTGTACCGCATGTGTCTCTAGGCCGAGCTGAACGATTTGAGGGGGACCATCATTAACCTGCTGGATCCTCCTGCTGAGGTCGCTGCACTCATCAATAAACTGGACTTTGCCATGTCCACCTACCTGCTGTCCGTCTACCGGCTGGAATACATGAGGTATGAGGGACCAGTCTAATGGGCAGAGGACTGTTTTAGTCTCGTGTCTGATGATGTTTTTGTCTTCTCAGGGTGTTACGCTCACTGGATTCTGATCGTTTCCAAGTGATGTTTCGTTACTTTGAAGACCGAGCTATCCAGAAGGATAAATCAGGTGGGCTAGATGATTGAAGGAATATTTTGTAACCTTTTAAGGCTACCACAGGCAAGCAATTTGAAGATTTTAGGCTATTTTGCTTCCATAACATGTCGTCTTTCAGACTAGTGGGAAGTGTTTTATATCTATTTTATTACACTTTATCTATTTTCATCTACCGTAATTTCCGGACTATTGAGCGCACCTGAATATAAGCCGCACCCACTGAATTTTAAAAAAAAATATTGTTTTGAACATAAATAAGCCGCACACGTCTATAAGCCGCAGGTGTCTACAGGTACAAGCTTTAATTAAACTCTAAAATCCTCAAACTTCATCGCGGTGGCGATTGTTTTGGCTTTCAGTCGGATCTGCAGCAAATGTTCGTTCACATTCTGTGACGTGCTCAGTTTTTTGGCGGCATGTTTACTGTTTAGATTGAAAACTTCGCATCATTCTGATTACGGCAGTCATTTTGTCGCCCTCATCATGACAAAGACACGGAGAAATGCATATGATGCTGCTCTCGAGTTGATCTGGCTGTTGGAAAAGGAAATAGAGCTGCTGCACGGGAGCTTGATCTTCATGAGTGGATGAGAAGACGCTGGAAACGGCAGCGTGAGGAACTGACTCGGCGCAAAAAGACAACTAAGGGGCCGTTCGCGTCTTTTGCCTACATAGGAAATAATGAATATGCGCGCGCAAAAGACGCGATATGCATCATATGCATTTCTCCGTGTCTTTGTCATGAGCGGGAAAAATCCATATATTAGCCGCGTCTTTGTATAAGCCGCAAGGTTCAAAGCTTGGGAAAAAAGTTGCGGCTTATAGTCCGGAAAATACGGTAATAATAATAATACATTTTATTTATAAAGCACTTTACATTTTTAAAAAAATCTCAAAGTGCTACAAAAGAGGCCAAAAAAAAAAAAAAAAAAGACAGAGAGAGAATGAGAGTTAAGTTCAAATCAATGGCCAATTAACATTAACACATTTAAACACAAAAATACTTTTTAAAAAGGTACGTTTTTAAGTCCTTTTTAAAAACATCAGTCGTTTGTGGAGCCCACAGGCGTGGGGCAGCGGCGCAGAAAGCTCTGTCCCCAATGGTACGGTTCTTAGTCCAAGGGGGATGAAGCCGATAAGTGTTTGTGGAGCGGAGCGAACGTGCTGAAATTTGTGGGTTAAGAAGTTCTTTAAGGTAGATGGGGGCATTGCCATGGAATCTTTATTCTCAATCCGGGCAGAAATGGGAAGCCAGTGTAAAGATTGCAGTATTGGTGTGATATGGTCGAATTTACGCACTCTTATCGTTCATCTGTAGATTTCAATTGTACGATTTCACTTCAGCAGCAACTTACAGTTTTATTCCTATATATTCTGAAGGGTTTTACTGAGGAGTTTGTTCATATTACATTCACCGGATTTTAATTCTGAACACATGGTGAATTTTTTTCTGGCTGTTGAAAGTATTTTCTGATCTATGGAGTGATGAAAAGAAATCCAAAATCCCCTCGGAAACAACAAAAAGAAAGTTTTGAACCCTGCTTTATATTTCTGAAATCTGTGCAAATCAGTGCATCTCTAATGCCTCGTTTGCTTATTTAAACATAGCATTTCAGAGAACTTGAATGTCCTAATGTACAGGGGAAGAATGGGGATGTCTTTTAGTTAAAATTAGCTCTATTCACCTGTGTGCGTCTTGCCTAAAGATTCAAGTTCATCGAAGGTTTTTATTTGACAGCTTTGACGTGATTGTGTGTCCATTCTGTCCTCTCAGGAATGATGCAGTGTGTCATTGCAGTGGGTGACAAGGTCTTTGACGTCTTTCTTCAGATGATGGCTGACAAGGTAAATGGTATCTCTTCCTAACTAGACTGAAATTGAGCACATGAACCATATCTAATATTAGATCTCTTTCATCCTAGGAAAAGACCAAAGCCCATGAGGAGGAGTTAGAAAGTCATGCTCAGTTCCTGTTGGTCAACTTCAACCACATTCACAAGAGAATCCGAAGAGTGGCTGACAAATATCTGTCAGGACTCGCTGAAACGTGGGTGCTTCACGGAAACTGATACTACACAGTGTTCTGTTGAGATAGATATTCAAATTCATCTTTGTCCTGGTCGAGTTAGTGATTTTATGTGGGTTGGTTGATTATCAGTCATCTCACAAACTTCTTCTTGAACGTTCAATGTAAGCGCATCTCTTTGTTTTTCTTCTAGCTTTCCACACTTGTTGTGGAGCGGTCGTGTCCTGAGGACCATGCTGGATATATTGCAGACCCTGTCTCTTTCACTCAGCGCTGTATGTGCTTCTTCCTTTGCTCAGATCAAGTTAAGGTGTTTCCTCATATGGAGATTTGTTACAGGAGATGTTTATGATACATTATTGATTTCTCGAACTGTTTTTCAGGACATCCACAAAGACCAGCCCTATTATGACATACCGGACACCCCGTATCGCATCACAGTGCCGGATACGTACGAGGCCAGAGAGGTGCATTTACCTGCGTTATTTTACACTTATTAAAATCACAGGAATATGAACTTGTAACAATAACTTGTATTACATTATTTTATATTATACCATTTTTATTTATTTATGTATATAAAATAAAAATATGCTTAATAATTAAAAATATATATATTTTTATAAAACAAATTTAATGTAACATTATATATTTTTAGAAGTTGTAATAATTATATTAAGAAATTTTATATATAATTGATGTTTGATGTTTTCTATTAATTAAAAAAAAAATAAATGCCTAAATTTCACCAAAAAAGCATAAGCTTAACGTAGAGCCCTGTATATCATATTTATTTATACATTTTATTAAATAAAAAGGATTATATTTATATTTTTACGAATGTATTTTATTTTAACATTTGATATTATTAATTTATTATTATATTTTAAAATATAATATATTATTATATAATTAGTTTTACTTATTTTTTTACTTTTTCAAATATATATATATATATATATATATATATAAAATAATGTAATTTTTACTATTACTTTAAAAATGTATTTGCTTATTTGTCTTTTTTTATGGGAAAATAAAATGAGCACAAAAAGTATAGATATGAAATGTGCCTTTTTACTATAAAGCATGCTATTACACATTTGGGATGTCATTTGTCACATGTAGAGCATAGTGAAAGACTTTGCTGCCCGCTGTGGAGAAATCCTTAAAGAGGCCATGAAATGGGCACCATCGGTCACCAAATCTCACCTACAGGTTTGGCTTCCCATTTAAAAAAAAAAAAAAAAACTACAACTTCAACGATATCAACCTCTGCAATGGTTTTTAACATCATCCACGTATTGTCCACAGGAGTACCTGAATAAGCATCAGAACTGGGTGTCGGGTCTGTCTCAGCACACGGGTCTGGCCATGGCCACTGAGAGCATCCTGCACTTTGCCGGATACAATCGCCAGAGCACCAGTCTGGGTGTAAGATGACCAACTTGTGTTTCGGTTCGTGCTGAAGGGATATTGACTAGTTCCTCTGTGATTATATAAGCATGTTCTCTCTCATTTCAGACCACTCAGCTCACAGAGAGACCAACATGTGTGAAGAAAGACTACTCCAACTTCATGGCCTCGCTCAACCTGAGAAACCGCTACGCTGGAGAGGTAGTGCTAAATAATAAAGCAGAGGCTGTTGGGTATTTTATGAAAGAAGCATCCGAGTCTTAACTCCTCACATGTCCCGTATGCAGGTGGCAGGGATGATCCATTTCTCAGAAGCCACGCGGAGCACGTCGGACCTGAATAAGTTGATGATGCGACAGATGAATGAAGCTCTGGAAGGAGGCCAGCCAGAAGCCTTCACTGAAGCCATGTTCAAAATGGCAGCGCTGTTGATCAGCTCTAAAGGCATGTAACCATTGCAAGCTTTACGCTAGTAGATCTTCATGCTGTTGCATTGCAATAACAACAAAAATGTTTATTTCATAATCAGCCGTTATTCAGTCCCTCCAGAAAAACGCGATTATGCGATCGCTTGATTTCATGCATAATTTCATGCATAATTTATGCGGGGTTGCATTTTTTCAAATACGCCGCATAAATTGCCGATTTCAGCAAGCAAAATATGCGGGGCTAGCATGATTTCATAATCCCTGTATTTTTCTTGCCATAAATTCACATACAGCTCTGGAAAAAATGAAGAGACCACTGCATATTTTTTGTTATTTTGACCAGTTGTTGCATTTGGCAAATAAAAGCTCTAAATTACAATATTTTTATTTGGAATTTGGGAAAAATGTCAGTAGTTTATAGAATAAAACAAAAATGTTAATTTTACCCAAACACATGCCTATAAATAGTAAACCCAGAGAAACTGATCATTTTGCAGTGCTCTCTTCATTTTTTCCAGAGCTGTATATCTTAGCAGAAAGGTGAAAAATGTTGCGTTTACTTCACACAAGTAAAGCGCCATTATTTTCCCCCTGTTGCCATGGGAACCTTATGAAGTGACGTACGACGTGAACGTCATCCGTAAACCCCGCGGTGAAACCGTGATGAAGCACGCAGATCATTCTCGTTTGCCAACAAAAATAAGCGCAAAAGAGCGCGCGAAGCAGTTTCCCGGTGTGTCACATGACAGTGGGGGTGAATTATTTTGCACTGCAGACGACGCTGTATATTAGTAGTGTGTAAAATAATTTACGCTGCAGTAAGAGATCGCACTTTGTGCACTGGAAGCACTTCATTTAACAGAAGATGTCCGTTTTGTACAGCTACCTCTGTAAAACAGGAAGCACACGTTTTATTTTTTATATTTTATTCATTCATTTTTCCAGGTATTGTTGAATCTTCCTTTTGTAAAGCGACAGAACTTGTTTGAGTCAGTGTTTTGTGAGTTTGAGCCGTGTGTTAATGAAGGTCTGAAATAAAACAGAATGTTCTTTTAATTTGTTCTTCAATATTCTGTGATTTAGTAGCTTGAAGTGATCAGAAATGACTCTTGACATGAAGGTAGAGTCTACAGAGAACAGGGTGTTGGGAATCACCTTTTGCATCAAACCGCAGTTTTTGCAAGTTTCCGCAATTTCATCGCATAAAATTGCAAAAATATCCCGCATATTCCATCGCATTTTTTCAGCGTGCCGCATAATCAGGGATTTTTACCTGCAACAATCACAAAAAAAACAGCGTGTTTTTCTGGAGGGACTGGTGATAGTATACCACAAAACATCAAATTTCACATTTAAAATAATACATACACTACATTTATTAAAGGGGACCTGTTAGGCCTTCTAATAGTCTTGAATCAGTTTTTAGGCTCTACTAAAACAGGTTTTCATGCTTGAATGTTCATATTCTCCATTGTTGCGGCTCCTCTCTTCCCAGTCTGTCAGTAACGCTCTGTTTAGTTCCTGTCTCTATGAAGCCCCGCCTTCAGAAAAGCACAATGTGCTCTGATTGGTCGGCTTGAGCAGTGTGGTGTGATTGGTCAAGTGCTTCGAGCGTGTTTGAGAAATGTCCCGTCGCTTACATCACCGCGAGTTTCAACACTCTACTAACTAACTCAACCAGGCCCCGCCCCTTTATTCTGCATATGAATTATTTAAATGAGGAATATTGTGGCGTGTTCGTTCCTGGAAGAAAACTCAAGACTACGGTGGAGGCGTTTCAGGGAGTTCAGAAACACTGATATAGAGAAGAACTCCCTTTTTCAAACAGCGACATCACACACTAAAGAAAGATGAACATACACAGAAGCGTAATAGGACCGCTTTAAGAAAGTAAATAGAGTTTTGATTGTTGTTTTTATTGTGTAGAATGGGACCCTCAGTTACTGCATCAACTCTGCTGGTCTCCATTAAAGATGTTTACTGAGAATGGCATGGAAACGGCTATAGCCTGCTGGGAATGGCTCCTGGCTGGAAGGACAGGTGTTGAAGTCCCGGTAAGACACACATGTAAATGCAGCATTGCCATAATCATATTTCTTTAGTTCATGTCAATACCAGTCAATTTACAGTGTATATATATATATATATATTATATATATATATATATATATATATATATATATATATATATATATATATATATAATTTTTCCCAATACACATTGTTTCAAAGCAGCTTTATTTTTTTTTATCTATATACATATTATATATAATTTATTATATATATATATATATATATATATATTTATATATTATATATATTTTATTATGTATATATATGCACACAAAATATATATAATAAATTATATATAATAATATAATAAAATTAAACATATATATATATATATATATATATATATATATATATATGTATATATAATTTTTCCCAATACACATTGTTTCAAAGCAGCTTTATTTATTTATTTTATATCTATATACATATTATATATAATTTATTATATATATATTTTATTGTGTATATATATATATATATATATATATATATATATAATAAATTATATATAGTAATATAATAAATTAAACATATATATATATATATATATATATATATATATATACACATATATGTGTAATTTTATTATATTATTATATTTAATTTATATATATATATATATATATATATATATATATAAGTACACATAGCATAAATCTCTGCTATTACATTTGATAAATATTGTTCCATATTATTTGCACGTCTTAGCTATGCAGGTTTTACGAAATGCTTTTTGCCGAGTTTTAACTGCATTCTGTGGTCAGTTCATGCGAGAGATGGCTGGTGCATGGCAGATGACCGTCGAGCTGAAGATGGGGCTGTTTTCCGACGCCCAAGTGGAAGCGGATCCCCTGGCGGCCTCAGAGGAAAGCCAACCCATCCCCTGCCCACCCGACGTCACGCCCCACTACATCTGGATTGAGGTTACTTCCTGTCGCCTTGTTTATCCGTCCAAGCTTCATAGCTATAGATTTACGCTGCCCAAAAGCTCCTTATGATACACCCCAGAAATAGCTTGAAGACTCCTTGAGAGGAAATCTCACTCTCCTCTGTTGTGATGGGGTCGTTCTTGAAATAGAATTTTACTTCATTTTGCTACAAAACTGCTCTGTTTTGAGCAAACAGTTTACTCCGTGACACACATTTTTATTAACATTTATTCATTTTGCAGATGCTTTTATCCAAGGGAAGGAATTTCATCTAGCAATGCATTGTCCAGAATAGTACAAGCTTGAACAAGGATGGGTTTCAAGAAAGTATAGAAGCATAAATGGCATTTATTTTGTCAAGCTAATTGTCTTTTTTCCCGTTTGTATAGTTTCTGGTACAGCGTTTTGAGATCGCCAAGTACAGCAGTGCGGATCAGGTGGAGATTTTCGGCAGTCTTTTGCAGAGGTCTCTCTCTCTCAATGTTGGCGGCCCGAAAAGCAGTCTGAACCGCCACGTGGCGGCCATTGGACCTCGCTTCAGGTTAGTAAGAAGAGTCTGTTGTAAAAATGATTGGTGTTTTACAAGAAAGTGCTATTTCATTCTTCCTGCTTCAAAATTTCATGTTTAATTCAGTGTTGCTTGCCATTTCTTTGTAATTATTTGTGAAATTTACTAGCAATTTCTGACTCAAAATTAAAAGTAAAACCATTATATTTAGTAGTTCATTACATTTACAGTTCCTTTTCGAAAGGGAACTTCGAGTTGCGTCATACAACGCTAGGGGGCGGTTCCCCTAGCGTTGTAAAACGCAACTCGAAGTTCCCTGTTCTCAGGGAACTATGGTTACATACGTAACCTGAGACGTTCCCTTTCGTAAGGGAACTTCGAGTTGCATCACACAACGCTAGGGGGCGGTTCCCCTAGTGTTGTATGACGCAACGTCTCATTCCCTGTTCTCATGGAACTATTGTTACATACGTAACCTGAGACGTTTCCTTTCGTAAGGGAACTTCGAGTTGCATCACACAACGCTAGGGGGCGGTTCCCCTAGTGTTGTATGACGCAACGTCTCGTTCCCTGTTCTCAGGGAACTATGGTTACATACGTAACCTGAGACGTTCCCTTTCGTAAGGGAACTTCGAGTTGCGTCACACAACGCTAGGGGAACCGCCCCCTAGTGTTGTATGATGCAACGTCTCGTTCCCAGTTCTCAGGGAACTATGGTTACATACGTAACCTGAGACATTCCCTTTCGTAAGGGAACTTCGAGTTGCGTCACACAACGCTAGGGGAACCCAGAGATCCCAGCCCGTTTGTGTAAATTAAAAGAAATTAGTTCATAAAACAGTTCGGTTTACTTAAAATATGTCCGTTTTTCGAATTTGAAAGAAAAAGAAAGTGTTAAATACAAAATAAAAATGAATTTGACCCAACTAATTGAAGTTTGTCCTACTCAAACCAATTATTTTGAGCGCTGGAGTTTACAGTGTGACCAATAAAAATCACGCAGTTAAAATTTGCTATATAGTTTTGTATTGCTTAATGTGAGTGTACTACTGTATGTATGCTATATATATATATATATACAATATATTATAAATTGAGCTTTGCGATACGTTTACAAGTTTAAGCATGATAAAAAATATAAATCTAATTAGTAACAAATTTCTCAATTCGTTTTTTTTTTCCCAAGTAATTTTTCCAGAAAACAGTGATTTATAAGAAATATAAGCCTTCAGAGATAAAAACTTCATTAAATGTAAAATATGACTTTTTAATACTATTGTACTTATTGAACTTCATTTAGTATATTATAATAAATGTATTTGTTGGCGGGCCAAAATCGCTTCACTGTATAAAATGATTCAAAGAAAGATTATTGGAGTCAGAAAATACTTTAAAATTTCCCATTTCTTTCAGTGCGTCACCGTTTCTTTTTTTAATTATTTGTCAGATTTCTAGTAAATAGTAAGTACACCATTTTTTTCCATCGTAGTTCATTGCATCTACACTGTTATTTTATAGTAAAAATGTTTTCCAATATTTCCCTGCACCCAGGCTGCTGACGCTCGGCCTTGCCCTCCTGCATTCGGACGTAGTGACCAACTCCACCATCCGTAACGTCCTGCGGGAAAAGATTTACTCCACCGCCTTTGATTATTTCAGGTGCTGGAAAGAAAATAGTTTTTATGATATGATAAATGTGAAAAATACTTTTAGAGCTGCTGGAAGATGTTGTTGAGCCTTTTGTTGTCCTTTTGTAAATGAATTGAATCCTGATTATATTTATCTTTTTTTTTTTTTATTCTTCAGCGTCGCATCGAAGTTCCCCACGCAGGGAGACAAACGTCTGCGTGAGGACATCAGCATAATGATCCGCTTCTACGCCAACATCCTCTCCGATAAGAAGTACCTAGCTGCTAGCCAGCTCGTGCCACCTGGTGAGCTTGGCTCCAATCCCCCTCAAAGCTCCCTATCTGCTGGGATTTTCGGATCGCTTATCGTTTCCAGCACTTCTCCGATATCGATATTAAGTAAGCCTCTCTTGCTACAACTGTGCAACTACAGTGCAGCAGGAGCATGTTTATATGGTTCAAATTTGCATGGCTGCAAATTTGAAACCAATAAAAAAAAAAAAAAATGCACGGCAATCATCCGGGCGGCCAAATTTATCAATTTGTCGCTAAACGCAAATTGACAAATATATCCGACCCGTCTCTCAACCCCCCCACCCCCTCCCCTCTACCGCCACCACCCTTCTTTATCCATCGTAGAAAACATGATCTCATCAGAACATTAGCGCTTTCATGTAAAATGCATGATCATTTCAGTACCAGAGAACTAATTGAGACTTCATTCGTCCCTTAAAGCCTCTCCATCGTGTGATGTGCTACATCGCCAGACAGCGCCGCAAATCAGTTGCTTCGCTTGGTATTTACTCGTCGAATGTATAATTTGCAGGCTTCACTTCCTCGAATGCTGTGTGTTAATAATTAATGGAGGCAAATGGGAGTGGGAAAGGAGAAAAAGTGCTGGAATGATGATAGACAAGGTAGTAAAAGGAAAAGGAAGTTGGAAATGGCGTAAATAGAATTACATTAATTTACAAATCGCTTCATGGGTGAATTTCTCAGAACCTGTCAAAAACTTGTCCAAGTCATATTTCATATTTCAAATATTAAATCTATTTTAGGGCAATTTTTGCAGTGACTTCTTCTTTTTTTTTTTTTTTTAACAGCTATGCACATTTTTCCAAAACAAAACTATCACTCCAAAATATATAAAATATATATTATATAAAATATATAAAAATGATATAATATATATATATATATATATATATATATATATATATATATATATATATATATATATATATATATATATATATGATATATAATTTATATATAATATAAATGATCAATTATATTATTTTTATTTTTTTAACAGCTATGCACATTTTTCCAAAACAAAACTATCATTCCAAAATATATAAAATATATATTATATAAAATATATAAAAATTATATATAATATATATATATATAAAATTTAATATATTTATAATATATAATTTATATATAATATAAATTATATATTATATTATTTTTTTAACAGCTATGCACATTTTTCCAAAACAAAACTATCACTCCAAAATATATAAAATATATATTATATAAAATATATATATATAATTTAATATATAATAATATAATTATATTATATTATTTAGTGCACTTATATTTTTTTTTTCCCCATCAAAACATTTTTAACACAAAGAAATGGTGTTAGAAATGGTACTTTTAAAATATTTGGTAAATGCTTTCCAGTTTAACAAGTCAAATAAAATCTGAAATGACTGTCATTGCAATGTGTAAATATAATATGTCTAATAATGAGATTCATCATTGAAAGAATCATTCGAATTACAAATAAACTAAAACATTTGGACTGAGTAATGAGAATTTGGAGAAATGTGCTTAAGTGTCATAAAAAAAAGTCACAATGCAATAAAAATATGAACGATAGATAAATTGGCCTCATTTTATAGCTTTTTTCTTTTGATTTTAGGGACCTGCACAAGCTCTTCATGAGATTCACTCTAATAGCTCAGGTGTTTAGTACCAGAACGGAGAATAAAATTCTGCAAAATCCTGTGCTTGACGACGTTTCCTTTCACAGACAACCAGGATCCGTCCCTGAACAGCTTGTCGGTGATGAACGCCACTGACCCCAGGAACAACATGGACATGACTGTGGGTTCCCGGCAGCAGAGTGCTCAGGGCTGGATTAACACCTACCCCCTGTCGAGCGGGATGTCCACCACCTCTAAGAAATCAGGTATTGCTCGAATGTGCAAGAGGTCTTTAGGTCCGTCGCTGATCCTGATTCGTTTTAACAGTTTAATCTGTTTACCTGCTAATGCTGTGATCTCCTTGATTTTTAAGAGTCAGCAGCACTACACTTAGCTGAGCGATTAATGCTTCCTGAGCTAATGGAAATGAACTAGAAGTAATTACTGTTTTGTTTTGTTTTTTTTGTGTATATATATATATATATATAT
>CM074289.1:3008679-3026179 GCA_037194245.1 Opsariichthys bidens
CTGAAAAACAAATGAACTCCTGTGTCTTGGGCGTCTCTGCGCTGTCTTTACAGGCCAGTGAGATTGAGCGACTGACCACATGGTACAACCCGCTATCGACACAGGAGCTGGCCATCGCCACCGAGCAGTCTGTAGAAACCAGCATCTCCAACTGGAGATCCAAATACATCAACTTGAGTGAGAAACAGTGGAAGGACAATGTCAATTTGGCCTGGAGTATCGCTCCGTATCTGGCCATGCAGCTTCCAGCAAGGTACGCCAATAACAAGACCATAAGCTCTGCTCCAGACTGTAGTGAGCTGAGCTGAGCTGTCTACCTAGACTGCATTTTGAGGGATCTTGATATGAAGGAAAACATCATTTAATCGCATTTTGACCAATTTTAAAGGCAACTTTAGCAAGGCTTGTGTCCTTTGTGCAGAATACAATCCCAGAATGCACTGACTCGAATTAAAAAAATATGTATATTTAATGGCACAATGAATGAAACCTATATTTTAATGACAGTTATGCCCATTTTTCATATATTATATTATATTATTATATTATATAAGTGTTGTCAAACGATTAATCACATCCAAAATAAAAGATTGTGTTTATATTTAATAAATATTAAGAAATGTTTAAGAAATATTTACATGTATCCATGTATATTTGTATAAGTATTTTATATATAAATATATTTTTGATTAATATATCCATGCATGTATGTGTATTTATATTTATATATATATATATATATATATATATATATATATATATATATATATTTATATAATAAATATACATAGTTAACACACATTATGTAAACACTAAATTTTTATTTTGAATGCGATTTAATAGTTTCACATCACCAATTTATATTATATAAAATTATATTGTATTATATTTTTTTATATTATATTATATTAATGTTTAAAGTCTTTTACATTCTAATGAGTCATATCAATAGCCAAATAAATTTAGGAAGGATTAACATTTTAATATTATGTATTCGTATATTATATTCGTATATCATATATTATGATGTTATTTTGTTAAGCTAATGAGAATCATCAATCAAAGAATACTGAGAATTATAAATAAACTCATATTTAAAATCTCCGGATGCATTACAGTAATGAGAATTTGGGCAAATGTCATGAAAATAATGTTGCAATGCAATAAAAATATTAATAAGGAATAATCTTGACGTGAAGACTGTTCCAAAAATATTCAACCTTTTTGTGCCTTTTAAGGTATCTAATTTTGACCAAATGTTAGCCGTTTTTCAGGAATGTATCATTTGTGGGGAATACAATCCCTGAATGCACTGTGTCAGAGTGAAAAATTCATTTTACAGTATGCATATGATGCATTCAGTACTGTAAATTAAAACAGCTCAGCCTAGTTAAAAATGGACTGCGTTATTTGTGTTTACTAATGCATTTTTGTAATTCCTCAATTTGATTTGCAAAACAAGTTTGTTTTTTCACTGCAGGATTCTGTTACAGAGCTCATGTTTTGATGTCAACATATGACCTGTTTTCTTTCTTTGCAGGTTCAAAAATGCAGACGCAATCGTGGCTGAAGTGACCCGTCTGGTTCGACTGGATCCCGGTGCTGTTAGTGATGTGCCGGAGGCAGTGAAGGTTAGAAACCGCCATTCTGCCACAACAGAACATCAACTCCCACTACTTGTTAAAAATAACTCTCAACGTTGCATGTGTTTTTCCCATAGTTCCTGGTGACGTGGCACACCATTGATGCTGATTCTCCAGAGCTGAGCCACATCCTGTGCTGGGCTCCTGCGGATCCTCCCACCGGCCTCTCGTACTTCTCCAGCATGTACCCTCCTCATCCGCTCACCGCTCAGTATGGAGTCAAAGTCCTTCGCTCCTTCCCTCCTGTAGGT
Organism: Opsariichthys bidens; assembly: GCA_037194245.1. Classification (NCBI taxonomy): domain Eukaryota; kingdom Metazoa; phylum Chordata; class Actinopteri; order Cypriniformes; family Xenocyprididae; genus Opsariichthys; species Opsariichthys bidens. The sequence goes on from CM074289.1 coordinate 3,010,574, forward strand.
ACCAGCAGAGCGGCGCTAGACTCCTACGCCTCCCGTTATCAAATACAATATTGCAGATATTTCTGTAATTACAAAATTCAAGTTGCAATTTAAATGTTTAATTTAATTTTTAAATATATTAATATGTTATTATTAAATGAAATATTTAAATATAAATATTTAATATTAATATTAAAATAAATAATAATATTTTTTAACATATATAATCATATTTTTAAACATATAATAATATATTTTTATTTTTAATATGTTTTTTTGTGATTTTTTTGGTGTTTTAAATGCATAAATAGAAGTTTCTTATATTTAAGAGCTTGAAATAAAGTATATTCATTACAGTAATTTACTTGTTTTATTATTTAATATTTATATTTAATATTTTTAATATGAATTCCCATGACTTTTCCAGTAGAAATCACACTTTTAAAAGTTCATTTTATATATATATATATATATATATATATATATATATTTTTTTTTTTTTTTTAGAAATGAATGCTTTTATTCAGGAAGGATGATTTCAACTCCTCAAACTGATAACTGATATTTTACAATTAGTCCAAAGAGGTTTGGATGACTAAGAAAAGTGTTGCCAGATATCGCATAAAACAACCTGGACAAATAAATAAAGTGACGCAATTATTTTGCTCTCTGTCAATATCAGTTATTTGACAGCTCTGCTTTTTTTTATCAATGAAAAAATTAGACACTCCTGTCTTTCCAAACCCGTATCTTTATTCTGTGGAACACATAAGGAGATGTTTTAAAGGGTGTTCATGCTTTAAACACCTCAAAAGTGTCGTAAAATTGGTCCTCGTGTCACTTTATTTGTGTGAGGAACAGATAGTCCATTATTTTTTTCTGATCTTGTGTTTCTCTTACAGGACGCCATTTTGTTTTACATTCCTCAAATCGTTCAAGCGCTGCGGTATGACAAGGTGAGGAAGAGTGAACTGTGACCTTTCCTGAGCTACCTCTGTCTTTTGTTCACAAAGCAGTCATTCCAGTCACCCCTGGGCTGTTATTAACATCTTTCCTGCCATATTTGACAGATGGGCTACGTGCGTGAGTACATCCTGTGGGCCGCGCAGAAGTCTCAGCTCCTCGCTCATCAGTTCATCTGGAACATGAAAACCAACATTTATCTGGACGAGGAAGGCCATCACAAAGACCGTACGTAACCTGCTGCAGAGTTCAGCCTGAACGCGTCTAGTTATTTGCCATCATTAGCCAGATTATTGCAAATTTTACACTACCGTTCAAAAGTTTGGGGTCAGTACGATTCAGCAAGAATGCATTCAATTGATCAAATGTAACAGTAAAGACATTTATAATGTTACAAAAAAGATCTATTTCAAATAAATGCGGTCTCTTTCTATTCATCAAAGAATCCTGAAAAAACATTTTCCACAAAAAATATTGATAATCAACATCGATAACAATCATAAATGTCTCTTGAGCAGCGAATCATCATATCAGAATGATTTCTGAAGGATCATGTGACACTGAAGACTGGAGTGATGATGCTGAAAATTCAGCTTTGATCACTGGATATAAATTATTTTTTACAATATATTCACATAGAAAACAGATATTTTAAATTGTAAAATATTTCACAATTTTTACTGTATTTTTGGTCAAATAAATGCAGCAAATCAGAATGATTTCTGAAGGATCATGTGACTCTGAAGACTGGAGTGATGATGCTGAAAATTCAGCTTTGATCACTGGATATAAATTATTTTTTACTATATATTCACATAGAAAACAGATATTTTAAATTGTAAAATATTTCACAATTTTTACTGTATTTTTGGTCAAATAAATGCAGCAAATCAGAATGATTTCAGAAGGGTCGTGTGACTCTGAAGACTGGAGTAATGATGCTGAAAATTCAGCTTTGATCACTGGATATAAATTATTTTTTACTATATATTCACATAGAAAACAGATATTTTAAATTGTAAAATATTTCACAATTTTTACTGTATTTTTGGTCAAATAAATGCAGCAAATCAGAATGATTTCAGAAGGGTCGTGTGACTCTGAAGACTGGAGTAATGATGCTGAAAATTCAGCTTTGATCACTGGATATAAATTATTTTTTACTATATATTCACATAGAAAACAGATATTTTAAATTGTAAAATATTTCACAATTTTTACTGTATTTTTGGTCAAATAAATGCAGCAAATCAGAATGATTTCTGAAGGCTCATGTGACACTGAAGACTGGAGTAATGATGCTGAAAATTCAGCTTTGATCACTGGATATAAATTATTTTTTACTATATATTCACATAGAAAACAGATATTTTAAATTGTAAAATATTTCACAATTTTTACTGTATTTTTGGTCAAATAAATGCAGCAAATCAGAATGATTTCTGAAGGATCATGTGACACTGAAGACTGGAGTAATGATGCTGAAAATTCAGCTTTGATCACTGGATATAAATTATTTTTTACTATATATTCACATAGAAAACAGATATTTTAAATTGTAAAATATTTCACAATTTTTACTGTATTTTTGGTCAAATAAATGCAGCAAATCAGAATGATTTCTGAAGGATCATGTGACACTGAAGACTGGAGTAATGATGCTGAAAATTCAGCTTTGATCACTGGATATAAATTACACTTTACAATATATTCACATAGGTTTTAAAAAAAAAAAAAATTGATAATATTTCACAATTTTACTGTTTTTAATCAAATAAAAGCAATCTTGGTGAGCAGAAGAGACTTCTTTCAAAAACAAACAAACAAAAAAACTTTCTGACCCTAAATTTTTGAATGTTTGAGCGTAGATTTATTTACTAATAAACACGAGTTTGGCATTATGATGTGCTATGGGAGCATGAACATGCTCTTAACGTGTCTTTAGAAATCACACAGAACAGGAAAAGCATCCGAGCACGACCCATGCATGCTTTAGCCAATCAGTCATTTTTCACGTTCACATGGCAGCTCATACAGCCGTATAAATAACCAGGAAGAGAAAATACAAATCAATGTTAAACTTTTATAGCATTAGGTTTAGAATGACAGAAGATGTTGGGGTCTAAAGCTGTGTTCGTGTTTGGTTCGTTTAAAATGAACTCTGGTACGCTTGCTCTGTTAGGGCGGTTCAAGTGCGAACGCCTGCCATCACCAAACAAGTGGACCGAGACGCACCTTTCCAAATGAACTCTGGTGCGGTTCGGCTGAAATACGAACGCGACACAGACTAAAGACACTTAAATGAACCATAAAACAGGATATGATGTCACAATCTGGACAGGACAGAATGCTCAAGCATACCTGGTTCCTCTCATCATGCGTCCGAACCGCAGATCTTTGTTTGTGTGCAACAGAAAAATCTTAAAGCTCTTCATGAGTTCTCAGCTGATCAAATTGCCATCATTTGTACACATAACGCTTTGGATCTTTAGTTTCGGCGTTAAAAATGACGGTGTGAATGTGAACCGGGACTAAATGAAAAAGAACCAAGAGAAGTGAACACACGCTAAGATGTTCAAGTCAATGTGTGCTGTGTTTGTGTCGTGGCGCAGCGGACATCGGCGAGCTTCTGGAGCAGATGGTGGAAGAGATCACGCACTCTCTGTCGGGCCCCGCTAAAGACTTCTACCAGCGCGAGTTCGACTTCTTCAACAAGATCACCAACGTCTCCGCCATTATCAAGTATGTCCACCACATTTGAACAGACTACTGCCTACAAAGGCTGGTACCTTCCTAGACAGCATCTCGAAATCTTGGAACCTCAATTGTTCTATTCCTTTCTACTGCATCTGCCATCATTTATTCACCGATCTCATCGCTGTGCATTATGGGTTGTGTTTTACATGGATGGATGCATGCAAGGATGCCTTAAAATTAAAATGAGTTTGTGAGTTGATGGAAAGCTAATAATTAATTGGACCATTAAAATGTCAAATTAGATTCTAAATTAAGGGGCAAAGCACAAAGAAGCAAGCAAAAGTAAAATATAGCATTTTATTTCATGTACTTTATTGTAGTTAGTGGCAATTTAATATTTAGTTCAGTTATAGCGCCACCAACAGGCGCAGTCCCACCACTTTTTTGTGTCCTCAGAGACATTTGGTAAAACTATCTCATTTCGTTTAGGAGTTACAGACATGTATATGTTTGAGTACATAAAAAATGAACCCATGCATAGCATTTTTTTGCCACTTACTATCAAAATTTTGGCATTTGGGTGTATAGCCAACAACCCACGTTTCCGAATTTTCTACGGTTTTGTCTCGATCGAAACCTAGCATGTTAGGTATCGCTGGACTCTAAGCAGGTGGAAAATAAGTCAAATGCACCAAAAGTTACAAGCATATGAGTATTTGATTTCACCACTAGGTGGCGCTATCACGCTGATGACCCACACCGAGTTTCGTAACGATACGTAATAATGCGTTCAAAAAAAAAATACAGCATTTTTGCTACAAATTGCAAAATGGTAAAATTGGATATTCAACTTTCAGCACTACGTGCTTGAACCCCTAATTTAGATATTAAGATGTTTCGCATAATTTAATTAAACCTTTCCCCCACCAAAAGTTGATCACTGAAGAGAGTAGTAGGCTAAATCGTGCGCAATACTATTATTATTACTATTTAGTTCCCTCGATTTATAAATCATGCGCTTTTATTGGTAAATTGTATGCATGATTTAGCAAATCGAGGGAATGAATTAATAAATCGTCTGCATGATTTACCTTTTATTAGTCATGTGCGGGGCTCCGTATGATTACTAGTTTTGTATGGTGAAAAAAAAAAACATTTTTTAACCCTTGTGCATTGTTCAAATTCACGACCCTTTCGTTGTTATTTATTTTTAACGGCTTTAAAAATGTATCAGATAAATATTTTTTTCACATTTTTTTGCTTAAATCTATGAATCAACCTCAGTCCTGATCAAAAGTACTAATTTTAAAAAAAAAAATCAGGATTTTAACTCTTTAAAAACGTTAAAATCTGATGCTGCACAAAAACTAACAATGTTGTTTCTAATCTTTCACACATTTTTTTCCCAAATCAGTGACATCATTTATGAATTTGGCAAATAAAGAGTTAAAATCCTGATTTTTTTTTTTTTTTAATTTATTAGTTTTGATCAGGACTGAGGTTGATTAATAGATTTAAGCAAATAATATTTATCTGATACATTTTTAAAGCAGTTAAAAGTCATAACGAAAGGGTCGTGAATTCGCCCACAGAGTTCTGTTGAGTTTTTGAACATTTTCAAAGCATTTTCCCCAAATATGTGTCAAAATAAGATTTGTCACCAAAAATCATTCCATTTGCTGAAACACGGAGAAAGTTATGGCCAAATTAAGACTCAAAAATTCCATCCCCAACAGCACATAAGGGTTAAGTGTATATTTATTAGAAATGCGCTGCAGTTTTGCCGTCTGCCGCTGTCAATGCTCGAGCTCTTTGAAGCAGGATAGATTCTGGTGTTTTTATCATTCTGAAAGTAATTTCAACAATATCGACAATAAACTCTTTTTGCATTTAGAACCATTTTTAGAACTATCATCCTTTGTGTGAATGGGCCTTAATTTAAAATAGGCTTCACTTTCTTTATGCAAAATACACCTATAATAATAATAATGTACGTAAGTAGAATAGAGATCAAAGCATGCTGTTCTTGTTTTCCAGGCCTGTTCCCAAAGGAGATGAGAGGAAGAGAGCATGTCTGAAGGCGCTGTCAGAAATCAAAGTTCAGCCAGGTCATTTTAAGATAGTAGTTGCTCTTACATTACTTGGGTATTTGTGTCATTTTTCTTCTTTTAAATGATCTGTTCATGACTTTTCTACTACTGTAATCAGGGTGCTATTTGCCGAGCAATCCAGAGGCTATCGTCCTCGATATCGACTACAAGTCAGGAACACCTATGCAGAGGTATCGCAAAACACCGTGAACTCTTGCTCTCGCATGCTATCTGCAGTATTGCGTTTACATTGCACGTGATTTATGAGGTCATTAGCTTTAGCTTGTTTTCACAGTGCTGCCAAAGCCCCTTATCTGGCAAAATTCAAAGTTAAGAGGTGTGGAGTGAGCGAGCTTGAGAAAGAGGGTGAGTCGCACGTGATCTTGCAGCAATCGTAAATATATATATATATATATATATATATATATATGCAGGTTCTGTATTCTCGTCCTGAGCGACCCGCTGTCTGTCTGCAGGTCTGCGCTGCCCGTCAGACTCTCCGGATGAAGGTGATGAGAGTTCAGAGATGGCGCAAAAGGTCTGCTGGCAGGCGGCCATCTTTAAAGTGGGCGATGATTGCAGACAGGTCGGTATCATGGGACACATCGGTTCTTTTTGGAGACTTTTAAATGTAAATGAGTGAATCTCACAAGTCTGTGTTTTAATTTACTCCAAAATAAAAAATAAAATAAAATAAGAAATTGTAATGGCCTAATTTAAGGGCCATTCAGATGTCTAAAAATCTTATTACTGTAATGATGGAATAAAAATGTGAAGATAAATATATAATTTATCATTTATAAAATATTAACACTACCTTTCAAAATTTTGGGGTCGGTAAGATTTTTACTGTCAATTTTTTTTTTATGGCCTGTAAGATTTTTATTCAGCAAGGATGCATCAAAATAGATGGATCCATCCATCCGGATAATTATTCCCCGATAAATTGATTGATTTTGCTTCTCTCGTATCAGGACATGCTCGCTCTTCAGATCATTGGTCTCTTCAAGAACATCTTTCAGCTCGTGGGTTTGGACCTATTTGTGTTCCCGTACAGAGTGGTGGCCACCGCTCCTGGAGTGAGTGACCTTTTAGCGACACGTCATGTCCATAACCTGCTGAAGTTCTGCTAACCCGGACTTCCTGTTTGATTCTTTTCAGTGTGGCGTGATCGAATGTATTCCCGATTGTAAGTCCCGAGATCAGCTCGGCCGGCAGACTGACTTTGGCATGTACGACTACTTCAGAAACCAGTACGGGGACGAGTCCACGCTGGCCTTCCAGAAGGTGACAAATATTTGCTTCAGTATATATCGTAGATTAACATTTCGTTTTGGCGGTCCCACAACCAAAAAAAAAAAAAAACGCATTTAAGTATTCAAGTTTTAAATGATCGTTTATTGGGTGCTTTCAATTGGGAGGTTACCCTAAATTTCAACTTGAAAAAAAAAAAAAATATATATATATATATATATTTTTAAATATTTTATTTATTTTTTTTTTAAATGAAGTTAAAAAAATATATATTTATTTTATACTTTATTTTTTTTAAAAATGAAACTTTATGTAAAAAAAAAAAATTTAAATGAAATTTTCATATCTCTACCGAAACAATGTATGTTTTAGTTCATTGGCTGATTTCAACCACACCCCTAAATTGTTGATCAGGAAATATTCCTGTGTCCCTCCCTCTCATTGCCTCTCTTTCATAGTAGATCGGTCCATCATTGAGAGTTAAATGTGTCCAAAAGTCTGAAAATATGTGCGTTACTCTAAGAAACGTCACTACCAAACGCCTTTCTTCTGCAATTAAGCACATTTTTTTGGGTGTTATTCCATTGAATTTAGTTTTTATGTGTGTTCAGAGTTCTGCTAGGTAAACATGTGAAAAACAGCGATATCACAACTAAAACTTCACCGCATGTTCCGGTTGTGACTGTTTCAGTAGGGACAATTTTAGATACTTTTGAGCATAGCAACGTGTGGTGAAGTTTTGGTTGTGATATCTTTGTTTTTTTTGGGGTGTTATTCAATACAATTTAGTTTTTTGTGCTTTTTAGTGCTCATTAGCACTAGTTACACTCAAAAGTATCTAAAATTGTCACTACCAAAAGGGTCACGAACAAAACATGTCGCCATTGTTTTAGTAGTGACAAAACACATAATCATTTATTTGTGGGAAATAAACTAAGTTTTAGTACAGTTATGCAAATTATTAGTATTTTAGTAGTTAGCATGTGAGTTACAATTCTGTAATGTGAGGTGGATGTTCTGTCAAAAATAAAGTATATTGAATTATCAGCTAAGATGTTATTATAGTTTTTGGTTCAAACTAATGAATCATTAACATTGAAATCAGTATGATTAACTTTATGCCTTTTACAAAGAAAGATTGGATTCAAAATACAAAAAATCTCATCAATTACAATGGAAATATTGTTAAATTTGTAATTTTGCCTGTGAAAAAGTTTTTAAAAAATTGCAAAAAATGTATATTTACAAGATGGATGTAAACAAAATCTTTATAGGTCATTATACGCCTTCTTATTAAATGATTTATTATTGTGTTCGAATTTCAGGAGAGGAAAAATATTCCAAATCTTTCTGAAAATACAATATGAGAATTAACTGCACACTTACTAGAAATGTTATACAATTTGTATGAATATAACATTTGTGGGAAATTTTTCAAGTCGTTTCCAACTCTGCCTTTGAACCAGTTTTGTAGAATGGCCCATGAATCTGTTTTATATGGCAAGCCGTTTTGACTTTTATTCATTTTCAGGATATGCACTTTCACTAGTAACAAAGTTCATTCTTGATATCAACAATTTTATTTTTACTAGTGAAATCATAGGCTGCCATTCAAATTCAGTTGTTGATATCAAGAATACAATTCTTACTAGTAACAATGCAAAGTTCTGATATCAAGAATTACATTGTTACTAGTGCAAATGTCTATTCTGGATATCAACAATTGAATATCTACTGGTAAAAATGTTCATTTCTGATGTCATGAATGTGGTTGTTACTAGTAAGAAAGCCGTTTTAGATATCAGGAATGAACATTCTTGATATCAAAAAATGTCATTGTTACTAGTGGAAATCTAATTCCTGATATCAAAAATGAACATTTTAACTAGTGAAAATGCAATTGTTGATATCACAAGTTCATATCCTGAGTATGAATCAAAGTCAAAACGGCTTGCCATAGTTTTAAGGGACAGACCCATCATATGTGTCTGGATTGAAACAATAAAGAAATAAAACAAATGAAATGACTTTTTGGGTGTTTATCAAAAATAACATCTGATGCCTATGAAAAACCCACTCTTGACTTGAGAGAATAGAAAATGATAAACATACTTTGCTTCCTGTTTTACGCAAGCGAATGTGTATTTGTTGAATTACTGACCGTTTATTTTTAATGCACCTTTTTTCGCTTCTCTTTTAAAGGCTCGCTACAACTTCATCCGCAGTATGGCCTCGTACAGTCTGCTGCTCTTCCTGTTACAAATCAAAGACAGACACAACGGCAACATCATGCTGGACAGCAAAGGCCATCTTATTCACATCGGTCAGTCTAGCTAGCTAAACTCAAAAAAGCTGTGTTTTGTCATGCTTTCTTGCACCGTCATTTACACTATTTGACTGTTGTTACTACTGTTAGATGCTATTTATACTTGGTGTGAGTAGAGGGAGATACTATTTGCAGCTTTGTAGTACATTATAAAACAGTACGCAATAATGAAGTATTCGTGCATATGATTTAAAATCATAAATGAATGCCGCCTTATTGAGATGTTACTTGTTCCTGTCCCTAAAGCCCTACCCCTAACGTTACCTGGTAAACACTTCCTCTATTAATAGCCGTAAGGCACTTTATGTACACTTTTCGAAATTTCCATGATTTTTATTTAAAATAAACTGTTCAATCTGATATGCCATGTGAAGAGGGAGAAGAGTGAGTTCGGAAAAAGGCTGGCGCCACTGATCGCACCATTGATTCTGTTACAAGTGGGATTTGTTTGGTCATTTTGTCTGGCTCCGTAGACAATGGTGGGTGGATTTAGTGTAAATAGCCGCTGCTAAACAAGGTGGGATATTTGCACTTGGTTTAAACAGAGATATGTATATGACCTCTTATGATTGGCTGTCCACCAGTGTTATTTTAGTTTTATACTCTATTAAAGTATTAGTATTTTGAATTAGATGTTTTTATAGTTACACTACCCTTCAAAAGTTTTAGATCTGTAAGATTTTTTTTAATGTTTTTAAAAGACGTCTCTTCTGCTCACCAAGACTGCGTTTATTTCATCAAAAAATAAAGTGAAAAGCACAAATATTTATGCAATTTAAAATAGCTATTTTCTATGGTAATATATTTTAAAATGTAATTTATATCAAAGCTGAATTTTCAGCATCATGACTCCAGTCTTCAGTGTCACATGATCCTGCAGAAATAATTCTGATATGATGATTTGATGCACAAAAATACAGTAAAAATAGTGAAATATTATTACAATTTAAAATAACTGTTTTCTATGTGAATATATAGTAAAAAATAATTTATATCCAGCGATCAAAGCTGAATTTTCAGCATCATCACTCCAGTCTTCAGTGTCACATGATCCTGCAGAAATGTGTGTAATATGATTTTGATGATTGCTCATGAAACTTTTGCAATTTTTTCAGGATTATTTAATGAATAGAAAGTTGAATAGAACAGCATTTATCTGAAATAGAATCTTTTGTAATATTATGCATGTCTTTAATGTCACTTTTTATCAATTTAATGCATCCTTGCTAAATAAAAGTATTAATTTCTTTCATTTTAAGTTTTTTTTTCTTTTTTTTTTTTTTTTAGTTTTAGCTTTTATTTATTTCCAGTTTGCATTTTTAGTGCATTTTATTTCATTTAGTTGCATTTTATTACAACATTTCTATTTTTCATACTAGTTTTCCATCTAATTTTATATCATTTCATTATTTTATTAATTTTATTTTATTTAATATTTATTTTAATATTTAATTATATTAAGTTTTTAATAGTTTGATAACTCTGGTAACTACTACATCTTTTATATATATATATATATATATATATATACACACACACATCTATAGTACATCAAACAACAAACATTCATTATATAACCTCATGAATTATTAATTTTTTTTTCCTAATTTTAATTATTCCATATTATATATATATAATATATATAATATGTGTGTATATATATAATTTTTTATTTAATTTAAAAACAAGAAAAACACAAGATGAAATGACTACGAGTTTGTTTTTTTATATTTTCATATCTTGTAGACTTCGGCTTCATGTTTGAGAGTTCTCCTGGTGGGAATCTGGGCTGGGAGCCCGACATCAAGCTGACCGACGAGATGGTGATGATCATGGGCGGCAAGATGGAGGCCACGCCCTTTAAATGGTTCATGGAGATGTGTGTGCGCGGATACCTGGCCGTAAGGTGAGACGAGCCGCTGTTCAATATTTCAGCATCCTCAGAGATGATAGATTAGGTCGGACGTGTTGACACTCGAGTGTGTCTGGGAAGGATTTTAGCTGCAAACCACCTGAATATTTTAAAGGGCTCCTATTCTGTTTTTTTTCCATGTATATCTTTCTTTATTGTGTCATGTTGCTGTTTGAGCTGTTGTTTCTGAACTCCCTGAAACGCCTCCATCGTAGTCTTGAGTTTTCTTCACAATATTCCTCATTTAAATAATTCATATGCAGAATAAAGGGATGGGGCCTGGTTGAGTTAGTTAGTAGTGTGTTGTAACTGCCAGCTATGGTAAGGGGCGGGACATTTCCCCAACACACTGCTCCAGCCGACCAATCAGAGCACATTGTGCTTTTCAGAAGGCGGGGCTTCATAGAGACAGGAACTAAACAGAGCGTTACTGACAGACTGGGAAGAGAGGAGAATATGAACATTCAAACATGAAAACCTGTTCTAGTAGAGCCGAAAAACAACATCAAGACTGAAAAAGGGCATAATTGGTCCGCTTTAAAATTGCATTGGGTTTGTTTTCTATCATTAGCTGGTTTTCCAACACTGACACGGAACTCAAATGAATCTGAATTGAGCAGAATAATGAGACTATTGTCTGTTTGAGCTGCTTTAATCGAGGAATTTTACATTGCTGTATGTAAAGCCGTTTTGAAACGATCTGTATTGTATTTAATGGTTCATCTCAGGCCGTACATGGATGCTGTCGTGTCATTGGTGACGTTGATGCTGGACACAGGGCTGCCGTGCTTCAGAGGACAGACTATCAAACTCCTGAAGTACGTTACTGAACTTGAAATAATAATATAACACTGTAATCTGTCATTTCTTCCTCTGAATCGCTGATCGTTGTGTTCGGCAGGCAAAGGTTCAACCCCAATATGAGCGAGAAGGAAGCTGCGGCCTTCATGATTAAAGTCATCGAGCGCTGCTTCCTCAGTAGCAGGTAACAGACATCGCTTGTGTCACATGATCAATTCAAAGAGTTTCATTATCGCATACTTTCATTTTTAGGTCATATTAACAAATGAAACCTTATTGTAAAGTGTTACCGCAAACATTCACGGTGAAATTCTGCGTTTCTCCGATACAGGAGCAAAACCTACGACATGCTGCAATACTACCAGAACCAGATCCCATACTGAGACCGGACTCGCACATCCGCCTTCCATCCCACTTCTCTTCACCGGCCTCAGATTGAGATCAGTAGTCACTATCAGTCTATTAAAATCCTTTACGACGAGCACTTTATAGATCTGAATAATTCACCCACTCCGATTGGCCCGGACCGCAGCGTGCAGGCGTGTCACTTCCTGCCGCCTCAGGGCCCCTAGTGAACCGCTGTACTCCTAAAGCTGCATGTATGTCTTCTTATCTCCCTTTAAGGCATCTGCCATGACGTTTGACATTCCATGCGTAGAAATACATCCTTTAACTCTACTTGAATCTTTACTGGGTTCAGTTGCGTCACCCAGGAAGCCATTTTCTAAGACTGTGGCACAGATTGCACTGTAAATTGTGCCGTCAGCAAATGACCCGTGTTATGCAATACATCAGTGTTTGTGCATCGTATTTTGTCTGTTTCTTCCTCAGTGCTTTTGTCTTGTTTGCCAGTGCAAATATGGAAAGATTCTTCAATCAAGACATTTACTTGAGACGCAAAATGACTTGAGATGAGAAATGTATTAAAGTTAAGTGAGTCTACGCCAGTGGGGTCAGAGAAATAAACTTTTACGTTATTTTTTTGCTGACGCCATTGGAAGGCATTTTTGTTGTTTTAAGCAAAAACATTTTTCATAAAACGAGACTTAATATCTCGTCATTTCGCTGCTCCAGTAACTGGATCTTGATTCGCACTGGAAGACACTGGAAAATACTGAGGAAGTGCAGTGATGAATGGGTGAATCTCACGAAACCTTTCAGGAAGAGGTCTGAAAATGACCAAAATTTCACTTTTGCAAGAAAATTGCCTATTTTTGGGACTATTAAGGTTTTTGTTTTCTTTGTGACATCGTGCATATACATTTTCAACCACAATTTCTTATTAATATAATGAAGATATCACTAATATTTATGTCATGAAGGTAATTGATCTGCTGCCTTTCAATTTGTGTTGATTTAAATGACAAAAAATTAGCAATACTAATAATTCTATATTTCACTGAGAATCGGGATTGTATGGAAGCTTGTTTCCATTACAAAATAAAAAAATGAACGTAATTGCGACTTTTTATCTGACTTCATAAGGTGCAATTGTGAGTTTATATCTCACAATTCTGAGAAAAGTTGGAATTGCGAGTTTATATATCTCTTTATCACACGCAATTGTGAGATATAAAGTCAGAATTGTGACTATATATCGCATTTCTGTCTTTATAAGACGCAGTTGTGAGTTTATCACATGCAATTGTGAGATATAAAGTCAGAATTGTGACTATATATTGCATTTCTGTCTTTATAAGACGCAGTTGTGAGTTTATCACATGCAATTGTGAGATATAAAGTCAGAATTGTGACTATATATTGCATTTCTGTCTTTATAAGACGCAGTTGTGAGTTATAAAGTCAGAATTGTGACTATATATCGCATTTCTGTCTTTATAAGACGCAGTTGTGAGTTTATCACATGCAATTGTGAGATATAAAGTTAGAATTGTGACTATATATTGCATTTCTGTCTTTATAAGACGCAGTTGTGAGTTATAAAGTCAGAATTGTGACTATATATCGCATTTCTGTCTTTATAAGACGCAGTTGTGAGTTTATACCTCGTAATTCTGGCTTTATAACATGCAATTGTGAGTTATAAAGTCAGAATTGCTAGATCTAGATTTGTGTCTTGCGATTCTGACTTTATATCACGAACTGTGAGAGATAAACTCGTAATTGCGAGAGAAAAAAAAAGCAGAATTGCGAAATAAAAAGAACCTTTTTTATTTCATGGCGGAAACAAGCTTCCATAGAATCGAGTGAAAGATGATTACAAAAAACGATTAAACCATCTGAATGCATTAGAGAAGTAATAATAATAATTATAATAGATATTGCAAAATATCTTAATGCTCCTGAAAATATGCGTTTTCCTCACGTGAAAAATAAATTCGATTTTAGGGTGAAATCTTGCTGCGTTTTCCTGAGGTTCGCTCGGATGTTGTTTGTGTGTTTACTCCTAACAGGGATCTTCAACCCAAAAAGAAAATGTCGTTTACTGACTTTACGGAATATCTGCTGGTCCTTACGTGTGTCCTTTGGCATGTATTTTCTTAAAAACATTGAAGATGTAATTTCAGTGGTTAAAACGGGGAGTGGCGAGTGTTGAGTTCAATGCGAGAGATTTGCTGTATAGTCGATATTCCTCATATGCTGTCGTAGTTCCGCTGCTTTTTTTACTCACTGTACGTGAATAGATAAAAAATAATCTCTACACATTAGAGACAAAAGCTTTAGTCCTACGAATAATTTTCCTTTAAAGAGCTTATTTTAGCAACGATAGATTATAGAAGCTACGCTCAAGTTCATCTGTATGTATATATATATATGTGCGTCTGATATTTGTGACGGTAAGAAACAAAGACATTATTTCAGTGTACGTTGATGTTTTATTCATTTAATTAGTGTTTTAGTTCAACCATTAGCATCGTTGACAATCAAATGTCTGAAAACACGTTTGAGAGAAGCGTCACGTGATGAACGTTTCTTCACCTCGTCGTCAGTTACATTGTCCACATTCGCACTTTTAACATTTCATTGCTGTCAGTGCAATCAATCAAATGTATTTGTGAACAGAAATGGACCTGAAATCATCTATTAAAATACTTGGGACAAAAATGTTCTCCTTGTAGTTTGTGACGACGCCACCGAATCGAAACTGCGTTCCATTATTTATCGTAGGCACTCAAACCCGATCCGTCCCTTATACCTCGAGGACGGTTTAGAAGCTACGACTCCTGGCGTTATTAATATTTAATTGCTTGATGTAGCCGGCCGCAGAACTGCTGAGCTCATCCTGCTAGGGGTGACTCTCACATTTATGGAGCTTCCACATGGAACACTTACAAACAGGAATGGGATGAGCCGCGTTTAAACGCTGTAAAATAACACAGTGAGCCACAAGAGTTTGTCGGTCACAGATTTACAAATAAGGAATGTTCTTATGCAGATTAGCAATATGATAAAAGACACCAATGTTCGCTTTCATCATTATTCCTAATTGGGATAAACTTCCACTGAGGCTCATCCAATCAGAATTTAGAGTGAAAATCAGTTTTGGAACGGCCAATTTCACATCATCTGAATTCTGAATTCATCGTTGTTCATTGAATTAAGAATATTTGTGTTTTTATAAT
>CM074289.1:3028679-3083679 GCA_037194245.1 Opsariichthys bidens
AAGAGGCCGAAACAGTTCATCTACAGTAGTTCTCGGTAAGTTCAGAGGGAGAGCTCTGCTTTGTAAGAGAACTGAAGCACGAGAAACCTCACTGTCTCCAGGAATTCCACTTCCACATCCATACATTAGAAGAAATACTGGGTTGCCATGGCAACGGTTCCCTCAGCACTTCGGGGTGGGGGGAGGTGGGAGTGGGCTGCAATAAAAAGGTGTTGCCACTGATTTCTCCCGTCTCCTGAAACATGCCCATTTATTCTCGACAGGGCAATTTTCAGAAAGCGCAATTGAACCCCTCCCTTCGGCCCGTGATACGGCTGCAGGCGCCGTGGGTGGGGCGGGGGTCTGTTGCATAAAGACTGCCACTGAATGCGTTTCAAAGCAGGTTTGGCGCAGAGACCACAGAGGATTCTCGAGCGCTGCACCTGCAGCTCACGAGCAGAATGAAGCGCACTAATTGAACGGAGCAGAGTCCTGTGTGTGAACACTGAGAATCAGACTCTGTGCACATGAGGGAGTGTTCTGATGGGATTGCCGTGGGTAGTGCATGCGTTCGGGCTCCGGTGAGCGACCGCAGAACTGCTACTCTAATTTTTAATGAGCTTAGAGATTATGGGCTTTAATGTGTAGCTGGTTGTCATGAGAACGTGCCAAGAATACTTTAAACTAAAGGTCCGTTCACACCAACTATGTGTGTGATATTGCGTTTATACAACAGTTCGACGGCACGAGTGTGTAAATAAATAAGAAATGATGATGGAGTGTCTTTAAAACCCTTCCTCCCGCCACGGATTCGAATCTCAAGTTGACCACTGAATCCAAAACGTCACTTTAGAACTAGTAACGAAGGACTGTCGAGTCCCTCCATTGAAACTTTCCTTTGTTTACCAAAGTCCCTTTCAGTTTAATTCTGTTGCGACTGACTCGTTCACTCGTAAAGTTTTCCGCCATCTAATGTAGCTTTCACTCAATCCATATCACGCGCTGATGGACCCTTTCATTATTTATATAAAATCATTTAAATATAGTTGTTGAAAAAATATTAACAATAGCCATTATGAATGACAATAGGAAATATACAATCGTAAAGCAGTGCTCTACGGGACTTGATATTACATTTTTAAATTCGTAGGGCTGGGTGGGTTACTTTTAAAATGTATTTCACTACAGATTACAAAATACATGCTTTAAAAAGTCATTTGTAACATTACTCAAGTTTAGTCACTTAATCCAAATACTTTAGAATACTTTGGAATACTAATAAGTGTGAAACAAACACAAAAAAGGTCATTGAGAGTTTTTATCTCACAATTCTGACTTTTTCCATCAGAATTGCGTGAAATAAAGTTGAGATTGTGAGTTATAAAGTCAGAATTATGAGATATAAACTCACAATATTGAGAAAAGTCAGAATTATGAGATATAAACTCACATACTAAATTCACAATTTCAAGAAAAAAGTCTGTATTGCAAGTTTATATCTCCCAATTCTGACTTTATAATTTGCAATTGTGAGTTTAAATCTCGCAATTCTGAGAAAAAGAAGTCAGAATTGTGAAAGTCAAACTCACAATTGTGAGGGAAAAAACAAATTGTGAGAAAAAGTCACAGTGACGAGTGAATTATAAAACGACTCCCAAAACATGAAAACAGTCGTGGATCATCAGGTCATGACAGGACAGTTTATAAATTCAGTCATTTTGTCTTGTTCAGGACAGAACTAAATAAAAATAACATTTTTATGATCCTCTTAAAAGTATTAAAATGTTGATGAAACTTTCCGCTTTTTCAGACGGTCAGAGTCAGAGAATCACCAATCGCTGTTTAAATGACATTAAAACTCAAAGTAATCACTTTGGTAATCTAAAACACTTTTCAGATGGAACTGTAATCTGATTACCACACATTTAACATGAAACACAGAGACTCAAATTTTCTATTTTAAATACGTCACTAAGTTACTTGTATTTCGTTACTCCCCAACCCTGCCAATTCGATTCGCTCAGGAACAAGTAATAGATTAATAAGACCAAAGATTGCCCATTTTATGTACCCAAAATGAATTATATCTCATGTTTAACCACTATAAAGGCCAATTCACACCATGCCAACAAACAGGTCTGTTGGATTGGTGTGTTGGAGTCTTTTTTTCTCCAAACCGAACATGTTTAATTGGCGTTTGTTGGGTCGTGGAATGGTTTCCCTTACAAAAGATTACTGCAGTTTTTTTAGAAGTAATACTACAGTTTTTGTTACATATAGAAAAATGCAGTTTTTTTGGACACGAAAAAACTGCAGTATTGCAGTATAACCTCAAATGTCTGTAGTTTTACTGGAGTACAGCTATACTGCAATACATCTAAAGTTCTAGTACAATAAAACTGCAGTTCTATTGTTTTTATACTTCATGCAACTTTCAGTTGTACTTCATTTTACTGCAGCTGTACTTATACTACAGTTGTACTGTGACTATACTTCATTATACGGCAAATCTGAATTAAACTGCAGTTAAACTACTTGGTACTGCAGTTCTACTTCAATATACTGCAGTTCTTTTTTGTAAGGGTTTCCAACAAACTGACATGACGACGAGGCAAGTCCTATAGCAATCGTGACGTCACAGTTTGATCATTGTAAAAGAAAAAAAAAAAATACAGTCAAGTATTTTATATAAGTGAAGTATGTCGGTGGATTTGCTCGGCTGCATAATAGGAGGGAGACAAATGGTGCAAAGAGTGGCGTTATCGCACGGCTCTCAGCCAATCAGATCCGAGAACCAGAAAGAACTGTTGAATAAACAAATAGGCATGATATCGTTCTGTTGATTCTAATCGCACGATGCAGCTTCTTCATCTGCTGCTGCGAAGATCCCAGTATTACTGTAGTCTTATTAGTAGAAGCTGCTACACACCTCGTATGCTTTTAAGTGCGTAAACGAGGCTGGAAGCGTGATCTTGGTCACAGACGTTCTGCTCTCTCTCTCTCCGACACACACACACACACACGAAAACCAACGCAACATGACAGTGATGAATGGGCAGAGGGCCGCTGATACCATGTGCGCGCGCCGCGGTTTGATGTCAGACCCCTTGTGAATCTGCATACATATGGCGGGGGGCGTGGGGGGGGGGGGTCTGCCCATGTGACCCATTAATGTTAATCAAACGCGCTTGACAGTTCCTGATTAAAAACGTTGTTCCTAGGGGCCAAACTTCACTGGAGCAGTACATTCGTTGCATTTTAAACAGGAAGAGTCCATAAACGCACTGTAATCATGAGGAATATAATGATTCCGGTGTTACACCAGATTTTGTGACCATCGTATTCTGTGACCTCAGGGGGCGTGGTTATCATTGTGCTGCGTCATATACGCAAATCGCGTAAATTCTGACGATAAAAGACATTCGCACGAGAACGTTTTTTTCTGTATTTATATATAATATAAATATAATAATAGAGTATATACACAATATATTATTCGATAAATATTATTCTGAATTGCAAAACAAACAGAAAAAAAACGTGAAAACGAAAACGCCAGAGGTGCTCGCGCGAATGTTTAATGAACAACAATATGATGGAAACACACATTTCTCTGCTGCAACTACTACTACTCTGCAAACAACCGCATTGCGTTTAATCTGGACAAGCAAATGAGCATTTACGAAGTGAATAACCTGCATTTCTAAACAACAGTTTCGAACAGATTTCACCTTCTTTGGTTTATCGTCAGAAATTACGCGATTTGCGTATATGACGCAGCACAATGATAACCACGCCCTCTGCGGTCACAGAATACGATTCCTTAACGGTTCTGTCAATGATTCGTTTCGAGGAAGAATTAGCAAAGCGTTCAAAAGATTTATATATATATATATATATATATATATATATATATATATATATATATATATATATATATATATAAAAATAAGTTTCTTTCTAAGGCTGCATTTATTTGATCAAAAATACAGAAAAACAAATATTGTGACCCATTTGTGAACAGCGATGACGGTCAATTTTTTGTGGGCGGAGCCTACATGGTGACAAAATAATAATAAAAGACTAAAAAAAAAGCGTTTGTATCTCACAATTAACAGAATTGCACTCGTTATTCTGTCTTTTTTTGCCTAAGAATTGCGAGTTTACATCCCGCAAATTCTAACTTTTTTTCCCCTCAGAATTGGTTCAAGCTCACAATAGGGGTTATGCGCAATTTAACTGGTTAAACAGGTCGCATCGCTTCCGGTTTAGGGCTTTTCTTTGTGCTTAATGAAAAATATCTGTTTTTATTCAAGATAACTTAAAAGGAGTGAGCAAATATGAGCATTACTGATGCTCCTCGCATATGGACATGATTGATATCTAAAGGCTTTTTTCATGTTTCTTCATCACACACACTAACGTTTAGATATTTAATAGAATAAAACCCCTTTAACAATGTGATAACCTTAAAAGTCCAGCAGTATGAACTGATGGCGTAACACGGATGAAATGAGACCAGTTTTCCGGTATGGTCATGTGACGGTCGACGTTTACCAAATCGCGAAGTCCGAACTGGGAGATATAAACGTGCAAATGCAAGAAAAAATGTCATAGGCCTTGTTTAAAAGTTATCCATGTAAAATATTATAGATTTAAAGCATCGCAGGTTTCATCAGTCCAGTCTGAAGCACGTCTTCAACGACAGTATTCTATAAAAATGACTTTTTCGCATTCCGATTCTGACATCCAAAGCCACAACAAAACCTTTTTCTCTTATTCTGTGGATTTTGTGCCCATTTTCCTCCTCTTGTCCTCTTGTTTCCTCCTCGCTCCACGCTATTACAAATAAAATGTTTTAAACTTATTTATTTCTGTGATCAAAGCTGAATTTTCAGCATCATTACTCCAGTCTTCAGAGTCACATGATGCTTCAAAAATCGATTCGCTGCTCGAGAAACATTAACGATTATCATCAGTGTTGAAAATATTTTTGGCAAAACTGTGAAGCATATTCTGATTTGAACAGTGTTTGATATTTTAACTTTAAGTCTTTTTTATTTTGAATCTTAAATCAAACGGTCGTATAAGTGGAAAACATTTCTGACCGCTTTCCCCATCCGATACTTTTTGTTTTCATATTACAAAGGCAAAATATATATACCACAAAAATGCGTTGAACATTTTTTTGTTGATTTACATTGTTTCCAAAAAACAACAACAACCACCCGATAATCGTGAAATGTGCTCATCTGCATAATCATTTGCTCGCTATACTGGTTTGTGAATCTGCAAACCTCGCATCGAACATTAATGCATCATATGATTCAAAAACAGGGTCACGGCACCAATTTCAGCATCCCGCGTCTTTCAAAAATCAACTGTACCTTTGAATTACCCAGTCTGGCATCATCACGTGCGACGAAGAACAAAGAAAAAGAAAAAAAAAGGCATCAGAACTTCACATTAAACCTTTTTTTCTTCTCCCTGTCCTTTGTGGCCCTTCAAGCTCAGGCAAAGGAGCCCATTATGTGTCGCCCTAAAGCCTGTTTTGTATAGCGCCATGGCACAGTGTAAATAGAGAGCAGGGGGACAGTCTTTCTCTCTCTCTCTCTCTCTGAGAGGCTGCTGTACTATTCCATGTGAAAGGATCAATATGCTAAACTCTCGCAGTGCCCACCACCTGTAGGGTCGTTTCTTTTGGGCCGTTGCACTGTCAGCCTGGCAGTCTGTGCCATTACATTCAGCCCAGTGAAAGAAAGAGTGAAAGAAATAAAGAGAAGAATAGACTCAATTCTGCCGGACGGGCTCGCATGCATTTCCCCCCTCTCTCCTGCATTAATCCAGGGTTCGAGGGGCAGCTGCTGTACTGGTGAGGCCGACACCTGGTGCAACACTTCTTATGCAAACCGCCCGGCAAAAAGGCTGAAGCGAAGGTGTTTGGCAAACATTTTAAGACTTTGCTTCCAAATAAATGACATTCAACAATGTCGTATGGAATAAAAGAACAAAAACTCCATACAGGATATTTACAGCTGCTACTGGCACTTGCCGAACGACGCCTGTCATGCCTGTCGCTTTGCAGCTGAAAGTGGTTTCTTACTGACCCACGTCTCATTTAGTGTTCAAATCGAGCTTGCCCCGACCAAGAGCGACATTTTCGGATGCAAATTTGCATCACGCAGCAGATGCCACGACCATGGGCATTGGACGCTGAAAGGCCTTTCATGCATTTGAGGGCTTCCTCCAAGATCTGCATGTGATTTTGCCTCCTCGCAGATGTGTCTATAGTTAATCTATACTTAGCAGACGGGGCGAGCGGGGGGAGGCGGCATCAACATACAACTCATTGTGCCTGAAACTGACCCCATTCAGGGTCATTTGGCATGTGACACCACTTGAGGCGGGGCTTAATGGCCCCGTAGAATCAGCCACACAAGGACCATAAAAATGCCAACCCTCTTTTCCCTTGGGGTAGGGAGGTGCACGCTGGCCTCTTGACATACACTGGCAAGCCTGGAGCGGGAGGGGGACAAAAGGAGGGCCGGTCTAAAACGGCCACGAGAATGCAGAGCAAAAGAGAAAGAAAAGCACCGGTGAAGGAGCGAGCCGCCAGCTCTGATTGGTGAAGCTCCGAGAGGGACTCCCAGATGGCAGACGGACCCCTTGTGCCCGGCTGGGGGGGGCAGATTCTCTCTCGCCCCTCTCGTCATTAATCATCAGTGACCCCCGGGCTCACTGACGCAACATTCGGCTGCGGATGGTGCCGTTGCTTTAAATGTGAATGAACTTGGAACGTTCAGCAGAAACTCGTTGCAACTCCATTGAACTAAAGCAATGCATTAAAGAAAACTTACAATAGACGTAAATGGGGCATTTTAAGGCCACAAAATACCAAGCACTTACATGAATTCTTCCTTTAAGAGAAAAAGCACATCTAAAAGTATCTGTTAAAGCACTTGTTTTTTCTTTAAAACATTAGAGCTAAATAAAAAATTGTCCAAATCATCATTCAGGGCTACTTTTCTCAGCAGACGAACTCTTAGTTATTTGTGGAATTCTGCACTCTAAAAAATGCTGGGTTGGGTTGAAAATGGACAAACACAGCAGTTGGGTTAAATGTTTGCCCAACCTGCTGGCTAGTTTTATTTAACTTAACTATTGTTTAAAAATTACTGTATTGCTTAAAATAAAGCCAAAGTATTAAAAAAAAAAAAAAAAATCACCCAAACTTTACCGTAAAAAAATACGGTAGCAACATTTTAGGTTTTACGGTACAGCTGTCTACTTTAAAGTTCATCATTTAAAGGTGTTGTAATAATTATGGTTTTGTTTTACACACTGTAAAAAAAAAAAAGTTAATTTTACTGTAAAAAATCTTGATAATGTTAATTCACCAACCTATTGAAGTACTAATATCTGTTTTGTATCTTTGTAACATCCACCAATCACAGTGGTGATGAGTCACATGATGAATCAAAGTTCTATTTAGAAGGAGCACACAGTGTTATTCACACAAACACACACCACATTTTAAAAATGCAATAAACTAATAGAACAACATTAGATGTAACATAAAACCTTAATGTACATCACTGATTAGGAAAAAAAATGAATAAAAAAATAAGAGTTATTTCAGAAAGAACATCAAAAGTGAAGTCACGCCGGGAATTGTGAGGAAGTCAATTTACGTTTTTTCACTGTAAATTATATAAAGGACTTAGATCTATTACAGATATATATATATATAACAGTACATTTAAAGTCATTTTACGGTAAAATACCGTATTTTTATATATCTATTTCTATATCTATATATGGTATTTTACCGTAAAATG
The DNA here is from genome assembly GCA_037194245.1 of Opsariichthys bidens. Lineage (NCBI taxonomy): Eukaryota > Metazoa > Chordata > Actinopteri > Cypriniformes > Xenocyprididae > Opsariichthys > Opsariichthys bidens. Next base: position 3,036,497 of record CM074289.1, read on the forward strand.
ACTTTAAATGTACTGTTAGATCTATTAGTTTATATATATATATATATATATATATATATATAACAGTATATTTAAAGTCCTTTTACGTCATTATACCGTATTTTTATATTATATTAATATATATTATAATTCACCAACCTATTGAAGTACTAATATCTGTTTTGCGTTATATCTAATATCTAATATCTAATATCTGTATATATATAACAGTATATTTAAAGTCCTTTTACGTCATTATACCGTATTTTTATATTATATTAATATATATTATAATTTATATATATATATATATATATATACAGTACTGTGCAAAAGTTTTAGGCAGGTGTGAAAAAATGCTGTAAAGTAAGAATGCTTTCAAAAATAGACATGTTAATAGTTTATATTTATCAATTAACAAAATGCAAAGTGAGTGAACAGAAGAAAAATCTACATCAAATCAATATTTGGTGTGACCACCCTTTGCCTTCAAAACAGCATCAATTCTTCTAGGTACACTTGCACACAGTTTTTGAAGGAACTCGGCAGGTAGGTTGGCCCAAACATCTTGGAGAACTAACCACAGTTCCTCTGTGGATTTAGGCAGCCTCAGTTGCTTCTCTCTCTTCATGTAATCCCAGACAGACTCGATGATGTTGAGATCAGGGCTCTGTGGGGGCCATACTCCTTGTTCTTCTTTACACTGAAGATAGTTCTTAATGACTTTCGCTGTATGTTTGGGGTCGTTGTCATGCTGCAGAATAAATTTGGGGCCAATCAGATGCCTCCCTGATGGTATTGCATGATGGATAAGTATCTGCCTGTACTTCTCAGCATTGAGGATACCATTAATTCTGACCAAATCCCCAACTCCATTTGCAGAAATGCAGCCCCAAACTTGCAAGGAACCTCCACCATGCTTCACTGTTGCCTGCAGACACTCATTCGTGTACCGCTCTCCAGCCCTTCGGCGAACAAACTGCCTTCTGCTACAGCCAAATATTTCAAATTTTGACTCATCAGTCCAGAGCACCTGCTGCCATTTTTCTGCACCCCAGTTCCTGTGTTTTCGTGCATAGTTGAGTCGCTTGGCCTTGTTTCCACGTCGGAGGTATGGCTTTTTGGCCGCAAGTCTTCCATGAAGGCCACTTCTGACCAGACTTCTCCGGACAGTAGATGGGTGTACCAGGGTCCCACTGTTTTCTGCCAATTGTGAGCTAATGGCACTGCTCGACATCTTCCGATTGCGAAGGGAAGTAAGCATGATGTGTCTTTCATCTGCTGCAGTAAGTTTCCTTGGCCGACCACTGCGTCTACGGTCCTCAACGTTGCCTGTTTCTTTGTGCTTCTTCAAAAGAGCTTGGACAGCACATCTGGAAACCCCTGTCTGCCTTGAAATTTCTGCCTGGGAGAGACCTTGCTGATGCAGTATAACTACCTTGTGTCTTGTTGCTGTGCTCAGTCTTGCCATGGTGTATGACTTTTGACAGTAAACTGTCTTCAGCAACCTCACCTTGTTAGCTGAGTTTGGCTGTTCCTCACCCAGTTTTATTCCTCCTACACAGCTGTTTCTGTTTCAGTTAATGATTGTGTTTCAACCTACATATTGAATTGATGATCATTAGCACCTGTTTGGTATAATTGTTTAATCATACACCTAACTATATGCCTACAAAATCCCTGACTTTGTGCAAGTGTACCTTGAAGAATTGATGCTGTTTTGAAGGTAAAGGGTGGTCACACCAAATATGGATTTGATTTAGATTTTTCTTCTGTTCACTCACTTTGCATTTTGTTAATTGATAAATATAATCTATTACCAAGTTTATTTTTGAAAGCATTCTTACTTTACAGCATTTTTTCACACCTGCCTAAAACTTTTGCACAGTACTGTATATATATATATATATATATATATATATATATATATATATATATATATATATAAATATAAAACTAATAGATCTAACAGTACATTTAAAGTCATTTTACGGTAAAATACCATATATAGAGATAGATAGATATAGATATATAAAAATACGGTATTTTACCGTAAAATGACTTTAAATGTACCGTTAGATCTATTACAGTTTATATATATATATATATATATATATATATATATATATATATATATATATATATAAAAACAGTACATTTAAAGTCATTTTACGGTAAAATACCGTGTATATATATATATACTTCCATTGTAACGGATAAACGCACACAAACAGGAAGGAATTCAAACACAAGGACACCAGAATTTTTTCGATCAAGATTTTAATGAAAAGATTCTAAAATGACTTCTGGTAGCTGTACATTAAGACTGTGAACGTGAGATGAGCTCTGTACACCGTTTTATTCACATGAGACAGAATTCGAGCTGCATGTAGCTCTGACCTGAATACAAGCTCTCTGAGGAAGGCGAAACCGCCGCGTCGTCCGTGAGCCGTGTTCAAGGCTGACCGAAAACACACGACAGTAATTGCAACTAATAATCGTCAAGGGCGACTTGTCTTCCTTCACAAGTGCACCAATGCATCCAAATTCCTCTCTAATCTGGACATCCTGCTTTCGTTCGAACGCAAAATAAATATTAAATCAGCATATAAAGTTATTGAATGCTCATGGACAGGCTAGGTTGACTAATGCTCTAGCGTTTAAGGGAAAACATATGGGAATCGGGCCCACCTGCTACGCACATGCTTGTAAATCTGGCTTTGGTTTAGTTTGTTTGGGTTGGTTTGGTAACTTGAGGTCCCTACGAACGCCTAACACTCACCAGTTGTGTTGACAGGAAAATATAATACTATCTGGGATATGTAGAATTGAACAAAACTACACATTAGCAGCAAAAAAGTGTGAGAAATTTTGCATTTACTACTTGCAAATAAGATGAAAATCGTAAAGGACCTCAGTGAGAACTTTGAAAGTGCATTTTATAAAGCTTAAGATATGTGATAAGATGCATCTGCATTCTTGTTGGCTTACGAGAGAGTGAAGAAATGGGAGCGTTTCTTAGGAAAAACCTTTGGCTCTGTTGGGCATTTGTAAATAATAAAAAAAAAAAAAAAAAAACGGAATCGACCGGCAGCCTTGAATCACGGCGCGCAACAACATGACAGCTTTTGGTACACAAAACACAACCTTGAATGCCTTTGACGCAATTCTAAAGGGTCCCTTCCTGTATCGGTGGGCAGAGGCGTACAGACAGAGAACATTTAAAATCGACAAGTGTCCGTGACAGAAAACACATGATCCGGAGCACGTGCATGCTTGAGTGAGATAAAAATGACAAAAAACGATGTGGGATACATCCTTTATGACGGACACTTCATGGAGAAATACATTCCTCATGTCTACATCTTCACAGGTTTGAAAATGATCTTGTCTTGTGTCTTTTTTCTTTCTTTTAAATTTACCTCTCAGCTTACTACAACAGAATAAACTCAGACCCTGAAGACACGTCGTCTCACCCAAACTCTTAAAAAGTCAAAACAGGATCAAACAAATAAATACATTCATCACTGACAATAGACATTTGATAAAAAAAGTGAACACTGTCAGTAAGTGTTTGCACCAATGTAGACGGAGGAGAGGCCAGTCGGTTTTTAAGATGCTTCTTTTGTGGACAATGAATGAAAGAAGAAAAAAAAAACCCAGCTCAGAATACATACAACACATTTTTAAAACAATAGACTAAAATAAACTAATTCAAAAAAATATTGAGAGAAAGAGAGATGACTCAAAAAGAGAACTTAAAAAATAAAATATATTTATATTTATATATATAGATATGCAGCAAGTCCTAAAAAGTTACTTTGAGGTAAATGTGTATGTACTTTTATTCATGCGTATTTACATATTTAAAAAAAAAAAAAGCAAAAAAAAAAAAAAAAAAGCAGCAGATTCATAAAAATAATCACAATATGATTTTCATAAGGGATGCCTCGGCACATCTTAAAGGGCCAAAAAAAAAAAAAAAAAAAAAAAAAAAAAAAAAAATCGCAAATCAATAAATGTAGCAGCCGACCGAAATCAAAAGCATGCGGCTACGATCCGTTTAAAGATGGTGACGTACACAGAAGCAGGTTCAAACTGGCCTCCCCTCACCTGAGGTCTATGACTGTAAAGAGTTTATGTAAACAATGAGATATTATACACAATTATATTTAAATGTCAGACAAGCTGTCAATCAATCATTCAAAATGTGCTTTGGTTTAGAAAATAGTCTGGAAATTTGGGTATGAGCTTTCATCTTATTAGTTTATACAGTTTGCGCTTACTAGAATGCTTTTTTTTCTTTTCTTTTTTTTTGTTCAAAAACACTCTGGAACTTACAGTAAAAGTAAACCTCTTCCACATACATCTCTGGCTTTGTTTTTGTCGTTTTTTTTTTTTGAAGGCGTTTTGAAATGGGAACACACTCGTAAAATCTATTTCGTAGGAAACTAGTGTTTTGCTTTTCATCAATAAAATACAGAAATTGACACAGTATTGACACAGTCTTACAAATGTAGTCGAAAGCTCCGCATTTCAAAATATGCAGAACTATCCCTGAAGTTTTGAAGTAGAAATATTATTGTCACAGTTTGAAACTTTTTTTTTTTTTTGTCATCCTTTTTCTGCTCTCCCAGTTCTCTCGGCTATAGTCTCGAACGCTGGAATCGACAAACAGAGCCTAGTGTCGCCCAAGACATGGGTTCTTTGATGGCATTCAAATGAAGTGGGAACTTTTTCCTGGAATCCCATTCAGTACGACTGACAACAACAACAACAACATTTAATAAGTCTCCCTGAGTTGAGATGTGTATCAACACCAGAGCACACTTATACTGGAACAAATGCTCAACTTTGAAAATAAGACTTTTTGGTGACCGTCTTGCAATCAGTTAAAGTTATACATAACTGGCTATTTGGATTAGCTTTGGTGCGAGTTCTGCAAAGACATGAATATTGAGTTGGAATGAGTTTATATCGAAATTACAAGCGTCTCAAATTAAAGACCAGAAGGATTCCAGGAAAAAGACGTCTGTAAACATTGCTCCATTAACACGGCTATAGCTGCACCCCAAAGTTCATCATTAGCAAGTACAAACACGAGACTTTGGAGAAAGAAGCAGAAAAAAAATAAAAATATCCCAAAAGGAATGCCATTAAGACTTGTACATTAAGAAGGCTAAAAATGGAATGTGATACACTGGGATTGGCGAAATAATTATTCTGTAACCGAGTTATGAAATGGAGATGGCAGCAAAGAAGAACTATAAATACATCCATCAGCGTTTGCACCAACACTGACCATGTAACATTCACCAGCATTTGGAATAACCGTACATTTTCAACACAATACCTATACCTCGAATGAACAAATGGTTTTAAAGCGATGTTTTGGGGCTGATGGCTAAGCAATCCAGTGCATCAATTCCTCCTCATTCAGTAAGCTTTCAAAGTGGTCGACATGTAACAAAAACCTACAACACTCTCTAACGGTTTTATCTTGCTCTGAACTAAAACAAAGTTGTCCTTCAAAGTCTCTCTGCAGACAAAGACAGACACTCTAGAGAAACTAACTGTAAACTTCAATAAACAGAAAGCAGTGGCCCACCATCCACCAGAAGACAGAAGTTCATTGGTTTTTTTTTTTTTTTTTTTTAGTAAAATGTCAAGTACAAACTAACATCCCACTACATTGTTCTTCGTCAAGAACTAAAAGACAAAAGTACATCCTTTCCTCTTGCAATGCAATCTAAAACCTTTGGTAGGGATATTCTACAGGAAACATTTGTTGGTAAGCCATTCTCCCCAATATCAACTTTATCTTTGGATTTCTCGGACATAAAACTCTCAATACCTTAAATACATGCGCCCAAAGAAGCTATTCTCTACATTAATGAATTAAAACCTTTGTTGATGGGCAGGTGAACAACTACTTTGAAAGCCTCAGCAAACTTTATACATCTATATTCAGAGACCTCCATAGTTCCAATGAATGTATTGTTCTTAATCAAGAGGTAGCAATGAGACAAGTCTATACGGACTTGCGTCGTTCAGTGAAGGGAAAAAAAACGAAAAAAACGTAAATCGAAAAACAACAGCACCGACAGAATTCGTGAGGTTCAACATCACTAAAATGAACCCTGCCCGACCCATCACCCAAACCCTCTCTGATCCCAAAAGAAATAAAGGAAAGAATTTCCAGTTCAAACATTCACAGAAGCATATCAATAAGTTATCTAAAGAAATCTAAAAACAAGTACCTTTAAGTTTGGCTTTTCTTTGAGAGTAAACCCCCTATACACTATACGAGTAAACGACAAAGGACACCCATGCCCTCTCGTCACCACTTTGCCATTGGCTCGCATCCAGATGTAGGAGCAGGGTACATTAGGGTTATTTCCATGCTAATGCCGATAACTGAATCAACCGCAGTACAAAATCGATCAAAGACCCCGTTTTTCAGCTACACCTAGAATAAAGCCAATGAACGTGATGTGCAGAGTAGGTATACTGGGAAATGTTTGGTTGGATGCACAAAGCTTTTATGAAACACCGCATAAACGATGACGGACAAGCCATCTTGCTTGTCTGACAACACCATCTTTGAGACCCTTAGGAGACACTTCAAAGTATTGTTGTATATAGAATAACTTGGTCAGAAGCCCAAACCTTGCCGAGAGCTTTACATAGACTATACCACCAGAACTCTCGAGATTGACACTTTTATCAAGGACCAAGAATGGAAAGAAGGAATATCAGACAGACCACATGGACTCAAGATAACCGTAAAAAGCAAAAGCACGGATTGCAGTGGTTGAGAGTGGTCACAATATCCCAAGAAATCGTACAACAACATTAGTACCCAATTTTTACATTCACAGCAATATTCAAAAAGGAAAAAAAAAAAAAAGAAAAGAAAAAAAAAAAAAACATAAGCCTATAAACTCATACCGATTGGTTTATTCTTTCCATTGTTGGGGCTCATTGTTTGAAAGGCTCCTCCTGTAATTTACAGCAGAAGAGAATCCTGCTTTGGGTTATCGGCTCCTTGCAGTGTACTTCAAAAGGAAGGGGTGTGCATTGACTCTTTTTGCTGAGGGTCTCCTGTTCAAGGTGTCTTTGGCTTATGACGGGGAGGTATGCATTCGTAGGTGGCTAATGAGGTTACGCTGCTGGGTAAATTTGCCCCCACATAGCTGACATTCGTACGGCTTCTCACCTGAGTGAACCCGCATGTGCTCCGTGAGCCGGTACTGGCGGGTAAAGCGCATGCCGCACTCCTCGCAGGCAAAGGGCTTCAGCCCCAAGTGGCTACGCATGTGGCGCGTCATGGTGCCACGTTGGGTGAACATCTTGCCGCAGATGTTGCAGGGGAAGGGACGGGTGAGCCAGTGGGTCTTCTCGTGTTGACGGAGAGTGGCCGGATCTTTGTAGGTCTTGTTGCAGACCGAGCAGCTGAAGCGACGCGACTCGGGGCCGTGGACATGGGTTATTTGCGAAGACAAGTCTTCCGCTTCTACTTCATCTTCCTTTGGATAGGAATCATCCTCCTCCTCTTTGATATACAACTCTTCCTCTGTGTGGGTCTCCACATGGGCATTCAGCTCCTCAGAGCTCGGGAAGCCTTTACCGCAGGGAATGCAAACGTAAAGGTTGTCACCGAGCGCAGGCTCAAAGCCTTCCTGGCGGTAGACGTAATTGGTGCTATTCCGCCCACCTTCGCTCTCGCTCTGTCCGCTCTCTTCACTTTGCTCCTGTCCGTTCTCCAAACCTTCCTCTTCATCTTTACACTGGTAGGATATTTCAGAGTTGCCTTTCCCTCCAGCCACGTTCAATCTCTTGGCGACTCCGTTGGGTAAAGTTCCACGCTCCACATCTTCGACCTTGTTGCCTTCACTCTTGGGCTGCCGCCTCTGCCGGGCAACCTGCCGGGAGCTTTTATGCTGGTCAACCTCTGGAGGTGGTTGGCTCTCTTCGCATTCTCTTCCACCCAGCTCCATGGGCTCTCCAGCGGTGAGGTTTGGCGTGTTGGTGTTCTCATCAAATGAGGCACTGTTGGCTGTGGATTCTGAGGCAGACTGAGGTGATTCTTGTGGGATGCTGCTGGGACTGACTTCTTCAGTGGCTGTGCTCCCTGAGGGGCTTTTCTTGGAAAGGTCTAGGCCGAGTTCCTGCATGCCACAACTACCGTTGCTTCCGTTCTTACTCGTCGAGGGACTGAGCGAATTCACCGAGGTGGCACAGTGGGCGTTTCTCGCAAACATCTCATCCTCAGACAAGTCGTCTTTGAGTAGCTCTTCATGCCTCTTTGTCTTCTCACTGTCTTTTAACCCTGACATTTGGTTTGGAGTTACGGGTGTAGAGGACAGCCTTTGGTTCCTAGAAGTTCTTCCATTGGTAGGGGTGGTGGGTTTATTAAGAAGGGATCTCCCATTACGCTTGAGCTTCTTTCTGCAGAGAGCAGCCAAGTCGTGAAGTTGGAGGTAGCTTGCTGCCGTTAGAAGGGCATTGAAATTGTGGTCACTGAACTGATCAGATGACAAAAGCTTTCCAGTGTAAATGAAGTCTAGAACCTGCCGGAAAACCGACGGGTTGACCATGTCCGTATCGAGGTTAATCAAGTTGTCATGAAGGATAAGGGATTTGAAATAGATACTGCTGGCTGCCAGGATGTTCTTGTGAGCCCGAAAAAGGGCATTTTCTACTACTATGATCACATCACACAGATAACCTTTGGCTCTTTGTTGGTTTAGCTGCAGCAGCAATTGTTTGGCATGATTTGGCAATTCCATTTCCAACTTCTTTTTCTTCACCTATGAAACCTAAAAACAAAAACAAAAAACAAAAAAGTTAGTCATTGCCAAGAGAAAAAAAACATTCCGTTTTACAGCAAACACTTGGAACAAAAACATGTTTGTTTCTCTGACCCATGTTGACATTTGGGTTTGGGGGTGATATAATGAAGCACTCATTCCTTATTTTTAAACAGACTGATTGCCGGTCAATCACGGGGTGGGGTGGGGGGGGCAATCTCATTCTAGAATGCATCTGATTGGACATTCATGCGTCATTTTCGGTTAACTTTACGAACAAACTATAATAGTAAATATTAAATGTTTACAGATGCTAAAAAGTTAATTGTCCATATTTTGGAACACCAGCATATAGACAGACATTCAATAAAAGCCACAAAACTCCAATCCACATCATCAGATAATATATACACAACCAGAACAGGGTCTTAAATAACCTCTACAAATTATATTCTCTTGGTTCAAACTATTAAGCACAAATCCATTCCGCAGCAACTACGGCATCTGCCGTCAAAGCACGCTCGTGGAGAAAGCATATGCTATGCATAAGCTGCCATCTTGTTCTTCAAGTGTGCACAAATTCTCAACTTTCAGCTAAAAGCAGAGACGGGATAAAAGGCTTGAACAGTAACACAATTTCTTTTCTTCTGAGGGCGTCCACTATGGCTTAACGTCCCTGCCAGCAGTCATTAATGCCAGCCTCCAGGGTCAGTCCCTTTGTTGTGATATGGGGGTTGGGTGAAAAAGGCTAGTGGACGTCAACGATGGTCCTGTGTGACAGACAGCTTGAAACCTGAGCTGGGATATCACCGAGGGTGTGGTGGGAAACAGGTATACCAGCACCCTTTCCACAGGAAGAACAGGCCCCGGCTTGCAGCAGAATCTTTGTAATGCAGCAAAGAAGGTTTCTGGCACCCTGACCAACCAAGATTGGTGTGTCAATGGGAAAAACGTGGAATTATCTTTGCACAATGCCCAAACGCATTTCACAACATTGTGATTACGCAACACCTTGTTTGTGAACAATTAACCAAAATTAGCAAGGTACAGAGGAACGCCCGACTGAAAACTTGTTATTGTGAAAGCTTACCCTTGCTTATTTGAATCAATAAAATTCATTATGATACCGATTTAACTAGGCTACTTCTGAAACCCACAAAATTGGGGGGGGGGGCATCCGTTTATAAACCACGCTGAATATTTATCATTTGTTCCAGTGAGCCAGTCTAACACAGATTAACTATTTATAGCTAATTCATAATGGCAATGTACAACCAAGCCAAAACCAATAATGGAGACAGGAAACCAATCAGTCAGCAGAATTTCAGTCAGCAGAGTGCAAGACTGCTTAAAGCAGACTAATGATTACTCAGGAAAGTTTGATCAAATAAATATGGAGTGAATTTAACTAGAGTTTTAATTCCCACCAATGTGAGACATTCAAAAGCAATGCAACAAAATGAAATGTGTATTATTAGATCATTCATAAGATCAAAAATAAAGGACAAATTGTTTAACATAATTTATTTCATGTTTACAATCTGAACAAAGTCTGAATCTCCACTTGCACGCATGAAAACCAGATTTGCAAGATTTCAATACCATCTCTCGGGTTATTTATAGGCCTCAAGTACAGTGGTACAGGTAAAGTATCTCTGCCTAGATAACAAACCACAACAGTCAGGGCAAACTTTGATAGCACCCAAAACCCACTGCCCAAAAGACAACAGACGTTTGAGAAACACGTTTATCTAGAAGTTGCACACAAGTCTTGATAAGATGCTGCTGGTCTTTCAATTGCTCTGCCGACATTCCGACCTCTCCTCAAAAACCAGCAGTTCCATCCCAGAGATGAAACAACGACTCTAATCAGATGGATTGCTGCCTGAAAAAAGTCAAAGTGCAAAAGCGGCCAGTAACAACACGGGTAAACAAGTCTGGCGAGGACTGCGCTCAACCTCATAAACAAGCTTATCCGGTGGCACGGACCCCTGGGGCCCCGATTTTATTGTCTTAATGCCATAAAAAAAACAAAAAAAAAAAAACAACACAGAGCACTTTTGCTCTTACGAAAGAGGGCATTGGCAAAACAAAACATTATTCATGAGATCCACACATAATATCTACCCTACGGCAAATTTTTAACAATAACATAATACATTTTTAAAGTGCCAGAATGTTTGATTCAAGGTGACTAAAACATGCAAGTTTGGTTTTAATAACTAAGATCAGGTGGGTTAACATCCATAGGTGCCTACAGACATTAAGATCCAAGTGCTTGCTGTAACCAACCACCAGACTCGAGAGAACCCCGAAGCCAAGCAAACCTGATCCAAATAATCTGATGAACGACCTCAACCAAGAGATAACGCAATATCACTTATCTGAAGAATTCACTGCCTGTGTGCATTTCATACGCCCTGTTTGAGCAACAACAAAAAAATCATAATGATGATGACAAAAAAAAACTGTACGTTTTTGAAAATGGATATTATTCAACAAAATTGCCAGACTAGGGTACAAATGAGATTTTTATTTGGAATAACGTGCATGCACGAATCATGTAGTAAATCAGTTATTACAAAAAGTCAACTTGCATTCCGATTACACTATTGATCATTGAACTAACATTTCTTGCTGTATTTTGTGGATAAACCAAAAGTGCATCTGGGTTCATGTGTATGTCATCTGTGGTCTGGGCTAGACTCACTACCGACTAAAATTGTCATGGGACAGCGAACAACCACATCTTCACGACCCGGTTTCAAATGCACTCAATCCAAAACTTGTGCATTTCACACTTACTTAAAACAAAAATCACCGAAAACCAAACAGGATATCACAACACATGAAAAGCTCAATGCAACAGCCATTTATCTGTGATTGAAACCAAGAATTAGGGAATCTGGGGCAAAACCAACCACTCAAGCAAATTAGGCAACCCTGGAATAACCCTCAATAGATAAATCACATTCGTATTCGTCAACATCTCTACACAATCACGTCTGTTTTCCCCCCGAGAAGTGGTTAAAGGGTTTCAGGTTAAAAGGACAGTCAATAAACATGCCAAGCATGTTAGGCAAGATTTCAGACATGGGGTGATGCCTTAAAGCAACATGCACACAATGCATGCATTCAGACATATATATACACACACACACACACGCACGCACGCACGCACGAATGTCCTAAAAGGTTAAAACTTAATTAAATAGAGGCTATTAACCTATATTCTGGTGAAGAAATCGAAATGCACTCAAGTTGAAGAATTTCAAATCAACCAAAAACAAGGTTTACAGCCATTTTCCTGTAAAAAACCATTCAAATATACATCATTATTACCCAGCCAAACAAGACTAGCACAGCTGGCACGACAAGACGAACCGAAAGCGGTCAAAACCATTGTAAATTTCAATCAGAATTGCAGGAAAAGTTCTCGTTTGGAAGCCAAACAAATACACAAACAAACAAAACCGGGGGTGAAAAAACAAACCCACAACACAACTGGTAATCTTCTCAATGATAATGGCTCTAAATAAACGGTCTTCAAGCGCCGTTCCCGCCCCGTTCGCTCAATAGACCCGATCATCTGCATTATTCAAAGCAGAAACCGAGGGCTGCCTTTCATAAGAGTATTGATTAGATCTTAACGTGAATGCCACTACATCTGTTAAACACATCTTTTATTCTCGTTTTCTCTGACCTTTGCAGAGGACGGCAAAACAATTATGAGAGACGGGGCCAGTTTGAGAAGCGTTTAGACGCAATTTGAAGATAAGCCTCACTGGACCATGGACCTAAACATCAGCAAAGGATGCATTGCTTACCTCGAACACATTCATTGCGACAGCATGTTTTATTACAGAAACCACAAGATCATTGGTTATAACTTCTACGTCTCATTCGAGCAAACTGTCACCAGAAAGGGAGTAGCTTTAACGCTGTGGCACTGATCTAAACCCACCAAGCACTGTAAAACAAGCCCCATCCCCCCAGCCCATTAAAATGGATGAGATTAAAAGGGTCCTTCAAGCCCTCCTCAAGATATAGAAGTAAAATAATTGAACATACCATTCATGCATCACTGAAATAACCACCTCAGAACCTCAGATGCACTTCATAATGCGCCGCACATACATCAAGATAGATTTGCAACAAGACACAAACAATAACAACCTAAAAATCTCCATTGGAATATCTACAGAGACAGAGCAAAAATGGGGACCAGTCACAACACTAAAAGCTGACAACGCTGGGGGAAAAAGTTCCCCATCTTCATGTCTTAAAACCAACTCAATCACTCCACCATCATTAAACACAGTCATGATGAACCAAATGCATAAACACAGGCAGGCACCACCATAAATCAGCTTTCCACTCATTTTTTTTTTTTTTCCACTTATAAAAATAATGCATTTAGTGAATACATTACATGGCAAGAGCATGCATTAACTACTGCATTTGAGCATTATGCACGTTTAAAGGTAAAACGCACACTGAGGGAGGGGTGAAGCAGGAATGCTGTCCACATAAAGGGCCACTGATCGGGGCTTTGCCATCAAGGTGAAGACTGATCGCTTTTGCTCGAGCATAAAAGTCTTAAAGTCACGTCTTAAAGATCTTGCTTTGCTGAAACAGGCTTCTGGATCAAACGCATATCGGTCTCTGCCAGGCTGCGCTCGCGCGGTGCGCGCATTAAAAGCCCAGTGGGCACGCGATAAGAGCAGTACGCTGGAGGAATCAGTGTTTCTTTAAAAAAAAAGACACAAGAAACCCGCGCAGTTATGTTTCCCTCGCAACAAAACCCCAAACGCGTACGTAATAATAAAGTATCTTTACCTTAAAGCATCGACAGAGGCTCTTCAAACAGTCATTCTGTTTTCACATCTCACAGCTTTCCGAGCGCCATCTTGCCTGCAAGCTTGTGTGACGTGAGAAATCCTCACCCCTGACCCAAATTTGAATAAGAGGCAGTAAAGAGAGGGGGAGAGAGAGGGTAAATGCCCTGCCTCTGCCAGCCACACACTCTCATTTGCCTAAACAGCCCAGGGCTGCTGAAATGGTGTAACGTGCCATGACCTGCCACCGCCAGATCTGCGATCCTGTGTGACTCTGCCGCAATTATTAAATAATGATGCGTGCGTTTTACTACATGAAGTCAAAACGCCTTGAGTGAACACCTGAAGCTACAGCATCTAAAATGCACAGGGCTGGGTGGGTTGCTTTTAAAACGGATTTCACTGCAGATCACAGAATGCATGCTTTACATTTCGTTACATGACTCAGTCTAAATACTTTAGAATACTTTGGAATACTAATAAGTGTGGAACAAACACAACAAAGGAAGTTGCATGTTTTTATCTCACAATTCTGACCTTTTCCCCCTCAGAATTGTGTGATATAAAGTTGCAATTGCGAGTTATAAAGTCAGAATTATGAGATATAAAATTGCAATATTGAGAAAAGTCAGAATTATGAGATATAAAATTGCAATATTGAGAAAAGTCAGAATTATGGGATATAAACTCACAATATTGAGAAAAGTCAGAATTATGAGATATAAACTGACAATATTGAGAAAAGTCAGAATTATGGGATATAAACTGACAATATTGAGAAAAGTCAGAATTATGGGATATAAACTGACAATATTGAGAAAAGTCAGAATTATGGGATATAAAATTGCAATATTGAGAAAAGTCAGAATTATGAGATATAAAATTGCAATATTGAGAAAAGTCAGAATTATGAGATATAAAATTGCAATATTGAGAAAAGTCAGAATTATGGGATATAAACTCGCAATATTGAGAAAAGTCAGAATTATGAGATATAAACTCACAATATTGAGAAAAGTCAGAATTATGAGATATAAACTCACAATATTGAGAAAAGTCAGAATTATGAGATATAAAATTGCAATATTGAGAAAAGTCAGAATTATGAGATATAAAATTGCAATATTGAGAAAAGTCAGAATTATGGGATATAAACTCGCAATATTGAGAAAAGTCAGAATTATGAGATATAAACTCACAATATTGAGAAAAGTCAGAATTATGAGATATAAACTCACAATATTGAGAAAAGTCAGAATTATGAGATATAAACTCACAATATTGAGAAAAGTCAGAATTATGAGATATAAACTCACAATATTGAGAAAAGTCAGAATTATGGGATATAAACTGACAATATTGAGAAAAGTCAGAATTATGGGATATAAACTGACAATATTGAGAAAAGTCAGAATTATGGGATATAAACTGACAATATTGAGAAAAGTCAGAATTATGGGATATAAACTCACAATATTGAGAAAAGTCAGAATTATGAGATATAAAATTGCAATATTGAGAAAAGTCAGAATTATGAGATATAAACTGACAATATTGAGAAAAGTCAGAATTATGGGATATAAACTCACAATATTGAGAAAAGTCAGAATTATGAGATATAAAATTGCAATATTGAGAAAAGTCAGAATTATGAGATATAAACTGACAATATTGAGAAAAGTCAGAATTATGAGATATAAACTCGCTATATTGAGAAAAGTCAGAATTATGAGATATAAAATTGCAATATTGAGAAAAGTCAGAATTATGAGATATAAACTCGCTATATTGAGAAAAGTCAGAATTATGAGATATAAACTCGCAATATTGAGAAAAGTCAGAATTATGAGATTTAAACTCACAATATTGAGAAAAGTCAGAATTATGAGATTTAAACTCACTATATTGAGAAAAGTCAGAATTATGAGATATAAAATTGCAATATTGAGAAAAGTCAGAATTATGAGATATAAACTCGCAATATTGAGAAAAGTCAGAATTATGAGATATAAACTCGCAATATTGAGAAAAGTCAGAATTATGAGATATAAACTCACAATATTGAGAAAAGTCAGAATTATGAGATATAAACTGACAATATTGAGAAAAGTCAGAATTATGAGATATAAACTGACAATATTGAGAAAAGTCAGAATTATGGGATATAAACTCACTATATTGAGAAAAGTCAGAATTATGAGATATAAAATTGCAATATTGAGAAAAGTCAGAATTATGAGATATAAACTCGCAATATTGAGAAAAGCCAGAATTATGAGATATAAACTCACAATATTGAGAAAAGTCAGAATTATGAGATATAAACTCGCAATATTGAGAAAAGTCAGAATTATGAGATATAAACTCACAAACTAAATTCACAATGTCAAGAAAAAAAGTCAGTATTGCAAGTTTATTTCTCCCAATTCTGACTTTATAACTTGCAATTGTGAGTTTAAATCTCGCAATTCTGAGAAAAAGAAGTCAGAATTGTGAAACACAAACTCACAATTGTGAGGGAAAAAACAAATAGTGAGAAAAAGTCACAGTGACGAGTGAATTATAAAATGACTCACAAAACATGAAAACAGTGGAAAACATGAAACTTTCCTCTTTTTCAGACGGTCAGAGTCAGAGAATCACCAATCGCTGTTTAAATGACATTAAAACTCAAAGTAATCACTTTGGTAATCTAAAACACTTTTCAGATGGAACTGTAATCTGATTACCAGCCATTTAAAATCAAACAGTGACTCAAATTTTGTATTTTAAATACGTAACCAAGTTACTTGTATTTGTTACTCCCCAACCCTGAAAATACAGCTGTACTACATATTATATCATTATGATATTAACATTATTAGTAATTATTTTGAAAATTACAGTAACATTAGCAATATTACAGTACAATACTGTATTATTAATCACCGCAGAAGCGGGCTATTAGTAAAATACCGTTTTGTAGAATTACAGCACTCTTACAGTGTACCATAAATTGAATTACAGTACAATTACTGTAAATACAACAATGGATTGCTGAAAGAGATTTAATAGTATGATTTGTCAGCTATTAATCTTCGTGTCTTGTGTTTGAGGCGTTACTGTAAGGAAGAACATGCTATTCATATCAGTGTTGTGTAAGTTACGCTATAAAGTTAATTTCTAAATCCCAAATCAACATCGCAAAACAGGAAACTGCGCTTTTAATCTTTGCAATGAACAATATACAACTGTATAATTTATTATTGAACTGACTAAAGTGTATTAAATGTAATGTTTTTCATAGAAGTGTCCTATGCAGTATATAATGCAATTATGTCAGAAGTAACTGTAACCGTAAAATTACTGTATTTTTTCAAGGGAAAAGTAATTAAATGACTAACTAGATTACTTGCACCCAACACTGATTCATGTGTTAAAGACGGATTTTATGTTGTATTTAGGGACTATTGTCATACAATTGCAAATTTCAAAATTAAAAAGTCATATTTGTTAGTGTGTTCAAATGTAATTCATGTAAAGTGCATCTCAGCTATAATAAAATTTAGAAAATATCTGATTTAAAAAATATCCAATATACCTCAAATAAATTGTTTTATTTATCACGTTCTTTGCACACGTTTTCAATTATGCTTGATTATTTTTTAAAATCAAAGGTTTTATTGTAATATTGTGATGTGACATAAATGATATATTATTGTATAATGCTATTGTAATATTATAACTTTAATTGAGGAAGTTTCTTTTACAGAGACCGACAAGAACAGCAGGTTTTTGTAAAGAAACACACGTTGACTATACATTTACATGTTCTCTGGTGTTACCGCAGTAGAAGTGAAACAAGGTTTAAGAATGAACTATAGGGAACTATAGGCGTAAAGAAAAGGAAATACGTTCAAATACAATATGTAGGCACAAATTCCTCTTTACTCTCTATTTCTTCTTTCACATTTCAGTTTTTCCATCACATAGACTACATAAATAAATGTGCAACACTAGTAAAGTGCTCGTGCACCCTCTAGTGGACTCGTTTTGGATTATTTCTTAAATGGCTGTTGAAGTAAATTGTGGTTGCATGTAAAGAAAATGAAATATATTTATTTCTCTCGATCTATAAAAACATGTATAGACGGGTAATAATTTGTAAAATTTAGAAAACTGCATTTTTTTTTTGTTTTAGTTGTCCAGGTGCGTACTTGTAAAAGCGCACGTAATTCCTACTTGTAAACTGGGAATTTTCGTAGAGCTCCGACTTGTACCACGTGACCACCGTTCCATTCATTTAGGCGTTAAAGTGTCGCCATAGTTTTGTTTTTATTGTGTATGTCATTTGTAGCGATGAGAGTATATCAGATAAGATATTAACATGCTTATAAAACGAATTAAATTGTAAACAACTTGCTGCCTGACGTCTAAATAACCGTTTATTAATCTATTCAAATGTAGATTTCTTAAAGTTGCCTCAAGCATGATTTATTTTAGTCCTTAAAGCAGCCGAGAAAAGATCCCTCGAAATCATTCGCGATATATATTGATTCAAATAAATCTTTTAACAATTTCTTTAAACTGACTGATGCGTATGCAACGCGCTTTGCATTGTGGGTACAAGCAAATCCAAGATGGCGGCGAGCAGGCGACTGCATAAGGTAAATATTCCGAAAAATGTACTTTTATGCGTACTAAATACAGATTTCACTCGTTTTACCTGCTTAAACAGAAGCGTCGCGAACTTGAATCGCTGTTCGTCGGAAACCTGAAACTTTAGAGCGCTCGGCTGGGAAATGTGATGAGGATGATGAGGAAGAGGCTAACGAGCTTAGCTGTAGTTCGAATATTCACTTAAAATGAAAGGAAACCGTCAAATGAAGCGCAAATAAAACAAACGGTGTTCTTGATGAGTCTAAGTCACGATGTGGATCAGAATAAACTTTTGCCCGTCGATTAAACGGCGTTTTCGTTGACAGATGATGTTAGTTCAGTAAATGAGACGCAAACTTCCTTATTCGTAAGTTTATCAACTGAGAACAGGTCACGAGTTAGAATAAACGACGAATAAATCATTTAATAGGACCGATGAAGTTTTCTGAGCGGTTTTAATATTTAATTTGCGATGCCATGAGAAATAGAAACAGGAAGTGTGTCTGTTGCCTTGCTTTAAAGCGTTTATAATTTACAAAATCTGCTTGAGATTAATGACACTTTGTTAAATATATGAACTCTCTCAGTTATGAACGATTATAGTCAACTCTTTCAAAGCCTGTTATATGTTCAAGACATTTAAAAAAAAAAAAAAAAAAGTTTCGCCCAAATTCGCGCCATTTTAATAGATTTTTTACAATGTAACTATAGAGTTGTGATATCTTACTTTGATTGTTGCATTCGTGCACATGACCGCAGCGAAACCGAAAGCATCTTGTTCTCGCTTCATGGTTTCTCAAATCTCTCAGCAATTCGAGAAGTGTCAGGTTTCTTCATAGTGGCTCGTGTTCTATGTTTTACAGGAACTCGATGAAATCCGCAAGTCTGGAATGAAAAATTTCCGCAACATTCAGGTGGATGAGTCCAACATTCTGACCTGGCAAGGACTTATTGTTCCTGTAAGTCTGAAAGCATGGGTTTTAATAAAGCAAATGTGTTTCTCTAATATCATGCATTAGACCGCCGTTTTGTTTTTCAGGACAACCCTCCATATGATAAAGGTGCATTCCGGATTGAGATCACATTCCCTGCAGAATACCCGTTTAAACCTCCGAAGATCACGTTTAAAACAAAGATCTACCACCCGAACATCGATGAGAAAGGTCAGGTGTGCCTGCCGGTTATAAGTGCCGAGAACTGGAAACCTGCAACCAAAACTGACCAAGGTACAGCAAGTCTCTAAGCTATAAGACTTTCGTTCATCTTTGGAACGCAAATGAAATCTGAGCGCTTTCCGTCCCTCCATTACACAACTGACACTTTCAAGCCCCAGAAAGGTAGTAAAGATATCATTAAAGCCATCCATGTGACTTTAACCTCAATAGGGCTGTGCAATTAATCGCAATCGCGATTTGAGCACATGCGATTTCTAAATCGCACAAGTCTGCAATTTTATTTGTTTATTTATTTATAT
The DNA here is from genome assembly GCA_037194245.1 of Opsariichthys bidens. Taxonomy (NCBI): domain Eukaryota; kingdom Metazoa; phylum Chordata; class Actinopteri; order Cypriniformes; family Xenocyprididae; genus Opsariichthys; species Opsariichthys bidens. The sequence continues at coordinate 3,056,239 of CM074289.1, forward strand.
TTTAATTGAGAACACTGCAACGTTACTGAGCGCATGTTTAAGATGTTAACCAATCAGAGCACAAATGAGAACAAAGCAAAGCGGGAGAACAGAATAGGCAAACGGGAGGAAAGAAGAAAAAATATGGATGCAGTTCAGAATAAAAATGATTTGGTACCAAAGAGAAATTCAACATCAATCGTTTGAGATTCAAACACTGGACAAAAGACGCCAACTCGCACTTATTTCACACAAGTCGCTGTATGAGAAATGTAAGGCGGGCGTTGAATATGAGTTTAAGCAGGTGAAATAATCCTAATTTATTTGATGTTGTCTGTTTTAAAGACAGTTAATTACAGTTTTGTTCATGAAGCTGTAAATACAGTTACTTCATTGTGAAACATTTTATGTACTTCTTGTGCACTGAATACATTTTTTGAAAAAGCAAAAACAATTACCAAAATTGCAAAATAAATCGCAATTGCGATATTGATTAAAAAAATCGCAATGTGATTATTTTGTCCATATTGCACAGCCCTAAAGCGCTTTGCACACAAAAAAAACATAGAATTGAATGAGAAGTGCCGTAAACTGAATCATACCTTAAAAACAGCATTTTTTGTAGTGTGAACTAAAAGTAGATCAATCACTGAGTGCGAAATTTTGCGTATTTTTTCGTATTCGTCATCCTAAAAATTCGTCACACACATCCGATGCGTATTAATTAATCCATCGCAAAATGGAGTCTTCAAGCAGTGAGGATGATTTTCTTGTCCTCTCTCTCCTTTTAAAAAGAGAAAAAGAAAGATGAAATATTGTGTCCATCCAATCTTGAGATCACGTGGAGAGGACGGACAGAAGGACGGCTGCGGGATTATCCCGAGAGATTCAAAGTTTAATTCAGGATGTCAGTGGCTCAATTTGATGTTTTGGTAGTGATGCTGGATTTTGGGAGAGGCTACTCACTGCAGAGCCATAACCTCCAGCTCCACCCTCTCTCGACCTACTATGGGCATGATGGGTGGAGCTGAATCCCTCAACCACACCCTAACCCCATCTCTCCACCCATTAAACGGGTTACGCTCCACTGTGTGAACTCTCAAAATGATCGTTTTAACGATATTCAAACCGCCCAACCCTGAACCATTGGATCTACTCGACAAATAATCGCAATAATCTCACGTTTTGTTACTTTCGGTAAGAAAGTGTCATCTTTCAAATTTTGTCCATTTGATCACAAATTTAAAACAAAAAATACCCTTTTCACGCTTTTTAATGTGGTGCGACAGATCATTCAAACGGCAACGTGGAGCTTCTTCTTTAATACTTTTCTCTGCGGCGCGGTAAAGCATGTTACTCGCAAAAAAAAAATCAAATTAGATTTAAACAATAGGACTAAACGTGTTGAGCTATATTACCGTGATTAGTTTTTTCTGTCTATAAATGTATCCAAACAGATGTTCCCTTGTCTAATAAAACATGTAATATATTAAAGCGTCTTTGGTGTTTCCATGGTTTCTACATAATAAAACCAGAAACTGAGGTTAACGCGGATATGATGTGATTTACAGGCGACTCCCTCACGTGTCCCGGATCCCGTTTTACAAATAGTTGGAAATATTTGGGTTATTGTAAGCACTCGAGTGAACAAAATATATAACACTGGCGCAGTGGATATCTTACTGCAAAACCATATTGCAGCTTTAAGAGCAAACGTGTTGAATATATGATGACCGGTTTCCTCACAAAAGTGGTTTATTCAGTGTAGTGAAGCCTCTCCTTCCCTGCGTTTCAACACTACACGGTTGTCATCCAGTGAACGCACACTGGAAATTAATATTCTGTGAATAAAGTAAACAAAGCGCTCATAAAACTGAGGTTAATGCACTGGAGTCACATTTAAGGATGTCTTTACCACCTTTCTGGGGCTTGAACGTAGGGATGCGCGATTACCGGTATTGGGAGAAAAACCGGTGTGTGTGTGTGTGTGTGTATATTATTTCAAACGGTACGATATCACGATTTTGCGGATTTCGGTATATGCTGCTGTTCCGAAGTTCACCGCTAGGTGGCAGTGTGCTAAACCGGCGAATGTGACCTCATAGAGGAAAAATGGACAAAGCGGTTGAATCTCACTCAACGCTCCTAAAACTAATATATAATGAGAGCAGTAGACGTGTAATTTGCTTTAAAAAAACCTTGCCAAGCATCTCTCACTTGACCATCCTGACGATAGGAGATCTACAGGTCAGTGTGTCATTCAAACAATCTAATTTCCACATCAAGTCTAACGGTATTATTCAGGTGCAGAGATGCTGCAGAAATGTAAGTCCTTACGATTCATTTAAAGTTACAAACGTTATTTAGTGACCGACAGCGGCATGTAGGACTGCGTTTATGGACATTTTGACAATTTTGCGACAGTTTAAGGTTTTAAAACGACTCGATTTGGACTGCGCGAGCTCTATGCAGGTGGCTTGTGTGCGCGTTATTTGTAAAGTCTCTCAAAGAGCTCCCGAGAACGTTCCTACTGAATGATGGATGTTCAAATCGTTCTGTCAGTTGTCCGAAACGCGCGCGATACTGTCGCAGCTCGCTCATAGCACTGGAGAGGGGAGAGAAAGTATGGAAAGATTTTAAACTACTGATTTGATGTGACAGTCTATGTTGTTTAATTTATTAACAAGTATTTGCGGTAAGTTCTCACTTTGTGAACGCCAAACCTGCGAGATCGAGTACAATTATGTGCAATATGCGCAAAATTTAGCCCCTGTATGGTGTTGATTTAATGTGGGCGTTTTGCTATTAGATTGCGGTGCTGGTATCGAGTCATCTCTACTTGACTGTCAGTGGAGGGACAGAAAGCTCTCAGATTTAGTTGAAAAGATCTTCATTTGCGTTCCGAAGAGGGTCTTGCGGATTTGAAACGACATGGGGTAATTAATGACGGTGAACTAACTCTTCAAATACATTGTTTTGCTCTCAGTGATCCAGTCTCTCATCGCCCTCGTCAACGACCCCCAACCAGAGCACCCGCTGAGGGCCGACCTAGCGGAGGAATATTCAAAAGACCGTAAAAAATTCTTTAAGAACGCAGAAGAGTTTACAAAGAAGCATGGCGAGAAGCGGCCAGTGGACTGATATCGCATGGGCGCCTTTCCCATGTTTCTGCTTTGCCCACTCCTCCAAAACCGTTTCCCCCAATCCGAGTCCCCGCCAGTCCGCCCTCACTCTCGGTCACCCGTGGATCCAGCATCCCCATTTCGCCTTCGGCAGAAAGACCCGTGACTTCTCAGCCTCGGTGTCGAAGTGTGTTGAAATCGCGTTCAGGGAAACATGCAAATGAGAACTTGACAAAGTGACGAGATTTGAGGGTGGGGAAGGACGGGGGCAAAAGGTCGTTCCTTTTAATTTGTTCTTAAATTGCACAGAGATGTGTTCAGGTCATGTAATCTGCTGTGTGATAAATCTTGACCGTTTTCATAGCAGAATACTAACGGTGAACCAGAGTATAATGTTAAGTCTTTCACTTTCACATTTATGACATTTGAAGAAATCCAAACCAATAGTTCATTGTACGGAAACGCATAATACGTCAAAGGTGTGTGGCATATGTTTCTTTTTATATTTCTCTCTCATCTCTGTAATATTTTTTTATTTTTTTTTATTTTTTTTCCTCTTCGGTTGCACTGTTTTCTGTGGAATAAGATTTCATGTTCGTCATAATCTCAGTTTGTAACTCGTTGAATCACAAACTAGTCACTGTCACCGATATAATGTTTATGATGTCATAAAAAGTAAAGCAAAAATTATTTTGTGTCTGACTGAACATCCTATCTCTAGACCTTTCTGGGACACACAAACGTTTAAAGTGACTGGAACTAAACGAGTTTGACTTGTGAAGAAATAATGTAGGAATATATTCCCTCTTTTCACTAGTTAAAAATTAGGTTTAGGCAAAGGTTAATGTACTTATTAGTAATTAAATTGTAAGCAACGAGAATTGTGATCAAATCACTTTAAACTGGTAAAGCAACATTACTGTATTACCTGTAGAGTTGATGCAAAAGTCAAAACTTTATCATCATGACCATTAGGGGGCGCCATTTGATGTAGGAATTGATTCATTTGTTTGACAAATAATGATTAACAAACATTATATAATGCTTCACAGATCATTAGTTTATTTGCACATATATAGAAATAAGAGATAATATTTACTAAGGAATTTATTAAGCATTACCCAATGATTAACAGATCACTATTTAACGTAAACTGACACATTCATAAATGTGAAAAATTAGTTTAAGCGCTTCACAAACTGTTCATGTTAACGTTCATTAATTCAGTCTGTAAAGCTGATGTGTTTGGTCTTTGTTTGTCATATTAACAAAATATTTCTTATTTGTCATATTTTTACAGGGCCCCAATCTAAAGTGTAAACTAGTCGTCGTTTGTAAATGTTTGTGAACATACAGTACCTTTATCTATGACAAAAAATGTCCCAAATCATCCTATTCACACATCTTTACCGATCATTTATTAATCATTAGTTCATGTATTTGAAACTATTCATCATTTGTAAATGTCGTAAACATTTACTAATCATTATTAGACTTTTATCTGCCGTTACAGCATTTGTGTAAAGGGTGGTAAGTTAATTTTAGCTAGCTAAATTCTTGCTATTTTGTGTGCAAAATATGCTTTTATTATATTAGTGTGCTATTGACTTAATCTATTGCATATAATTAAACAGGATATTCCTTGAATCATGTATTAGCACGAGAAAACAAAAAAAATTCAAGAAAATACTTGATCAAAACAATGAAATCTAAACGGATTAAACCGTGTTGCTTTATAGTAATCGAACTGACCCCTGAACACTTCTGACCCTAAACCTACCAAACATCATACCTCAGTGTGTTGTGCATTAACAAAATCTGTTAATCAGTGCATAACATCTGCAGAGTTTCATGATCATCTCAATTGAAACTGACATTTGGAAGCATTTTAATTTACATTAAATAATAAGTTCATTAGTAAACATCATATAACACTGTCCTTGATTCTGATTGGTCAATAGCTGTGTTTTATTCACGGCTATGAGCGCTTCACCCAACGGTTTCTGTGCACCGCTACACAACACCCTTAGCAACGTAAACTGTTCTTGTTCATTGCTTTCTCTATTACGAGTATCGTGAGGAGATTCAGTGAGCGACTTCATTAACTGCATACAGATGAATGTTGAGATGTCCGCTGCAATATCTTGTCTTTTAACAGTGAGTTTTCACAGCTCTAGTCAAAGCATGTCAGGATAATTCAGTCTTTTCAAAGTAAAAGTCTTCGCTGCTGACTGACACACTCTTAAAGAAAGTCTTCGCCGCCATCTAATGGCGTAATAATGTAACTTCTGTTTCACGGTGAGGGACAATTTTTTCCGGCGGAAGGAAGGCATTTACGGATTTTACATGATGAAAGTAGCATTGATGCATATTTTTTGGCTTTAATATCCATATTGTGTGGTAACCGTTTTATAAAAGCTATAAGGTATTGGACGCTAGCGCTGTGTCGTGAATAAGTCACGTCTCTGCTTCGCGTCGTGCCTAACAACGCCTTTCAGCTGTGACTTATTCACGATACAGCAGCCCAGTACAAGCACAGTATCTCATGTTTCTAGCTATATGACTTTGTTTAATGATCTGCTAAGCATTACATATTTGTTAATGATTTATTAATGAAAGTTATAAAGTGTTACAACTACCATCTTGCCGCCAAAATACATACTGCTACGCATTGCAGACTACAAACTGTGGTAATTTGACTACTTTAATCTAAGAAGTCTAAAAGCATTACACTATTAATTCTCAATAATGGTAATCATACCTTTATACAGTGTTTTAATTCAGGGCATGAGATGCATTAGATCATTTAAACTATAATTGGCTGATTTTTCCCATATTAAGTGTTGTTATATGGTTTAACATTCTCCTGCTCAAAAAGTAAGTGGTGTTTATTCCAAAGTACATTGATGAGAAATGTTTTATTATTAATGGTTGCATATAGACAAACGGGTGTCTAAAAATACTATATTTTTTCAGTGGCCTCGACAGCCAATATAGACCAACTGAACCCATTTTGTTGAAGCACAGACACATATTTACCCCCACCCCTAACCCGCTTTTCTCTTAAGTATAGAACCAAGATTAGCATTATTAGATGCGTCACTAAGCAGCTCTAAACGGAGAAATTAGCCCATTGGATTAGTCTAACGATGGGAGGCCAGTGTCTGGAGTTCAATTTAATTACAGTTTAAACCATTGTGTAAAGAGGGTTCGCTCAAAATGATTCTTTACAAATGACGAGAGACTGTTTGGCCAAACACATAAATATAGGAAATAAAGATTAGTATTTGTAATAGATATGATTGGTATCAATACCTCATATGATTAAATACACTTTGAGGAAGTGACGTTGTGTTACGTCAGACCCCAGACTCACAGAACCTTAGCTCAATGTTGTCATCCGAAACCCATTACTGTCTGTGATAGCAGAGCGACTGTTTTGACATTGTTAGTAACATCCTTCCGCTAAATACTTAAGAGTAAAAAGCTTCTGGCAGCCACATAAGACGAGTCTACACTGCAACGCAACAAATCTAGAGCGCCCGTTTTAACAAAAGAAGCTGACCAAGTCAATTGTCTTTGTTGATTGTAATTTGCAACCACGAACGTGTGCAAACAATAGCTAGGACTCTACAAAGAAATAAGAAGGCATTTGTAGTTTTAGGGTTCATTTTATTGAGCTTAATATACATATAAGACCTTCAGTTCTGGGATTGGTGGAAGGAGTGTCCAGGTTTCTCTTTGCTGTACTGCATCCAGCCTTCATCAGAAGAGTGTTGCTTACTTCTTAAAATGCTGAATGGGTGCAGGGATCTTGATATCCTGGCCCTTCTCCAGCCTCTTCTCACATTCGATAAGGTAGTTGACACCATCGACAACCAGCTGCACCAGTTCCACCTGGTAAAGAAAAGCAGAGTTACACCAGAATCTTATGCGGTATTTTGCTCGCAATGCTCCAAGCAGGATTCGAACCGGCATGGGAGGCGGGAGCACTAACAAGGACACTAAAGACAGCAGTCTCAAGCACGCCTCTTGAGGCCAGGGGAGTGAGGTTTACATGCACAGCGCTTACTGGCCTACGTTACTCATCTCACTAAATCTCACTTCTGTCCGGGTCACGGCACCAAATGTCCTATCAGGGTCCTATCAGGGCTCTAAGCTTACATTGCGTTTTATAAATATTTAGGAGCAATGTCAAAAATTTTGGAGCACCTTTTGATGAATGAGAGAAATGAACGTTCCCATTATGAGGCGATATTTGACTCCTTAGAATGAGATGGTAGTGCATTTTTTTAACCTTTGATTAGTGAATGAGTGAGAAAAATCAGTCCAAACTACACGCGACGCGATAAGATTCCAGCGACAAGCAATTTGACTGTTCACACTAGATGCTACGTGACAATGAGAAGCAATAAAATCAATCAAAAAACACAGCCAATCAGAAGAGAGTGTGGGCAATACAATGAAATGGATAAGTACATAGTCAAATTCATAAATATTACACCATTTAAACATTATTTAAAGTACATATGGAGTGACCGAAACAATCTTGTCATAGAATACACTTGTTTATTCGTAGTTTGAATGTTCTTGTGCTCATTTGTTTATTTTCAAGATCTGAGGTGAATTAGCCAGTGTTGTTTTCATTACAGCTAAAAAGCTGGGAACAAAGAATGATATTCAAACACACATTAGATGCTTTTAACGATAAATAAATCACATAAACAGTGTCTGATATTATCATTGCCATACTTTGTTTTGCTGTTCCAGCCGCGACGATGTGGAGAAATAGAATCTGTTTGTAAGAATTGTTGTGTGTCAGGGCTGGTTAGGACAAAAACTCCAATTAACATGGAAAAAATACCTTTTATCGGATGTCGCGTCTGGTTAGGACAAGCTATTAGACAGCAGCACTGTAGAGCCCTGCCTACTCGACCTGCTCCATTCAAACTGGTGTCTACTGCATGGGAGTCAGGCGTGCTAACAAGGACGCTAAAGACGGCAGCCTCCAGCGTCAGTCACTACTGCGCCTCTTGAGGCCAGCGGAGTGAGGTTTTCATGCACAGCTCTTAATGGCCAACATTACTTATAGAAATGTCTATGTTGATAACCCACTGGCTTTGAATGACCTACCTCAGATTTGCCCAGGCGGTCAAGGTTTGAGATGTCGAAGGTGTCGCCCACTGCAGCTGTGTCCACACCTCCAGTGCCACGCTTCTGCAGCCGCAAGTTATCCAGGATCTTGCCAAAACGAGGGTCCTACAGGCAATAGTTTTAATTAGACCGGTTTTTGGCATTCAATACACCTGAAGCTTTCACTGTAAGATAAAGCTAATAACTGTTACCTTGCTGAGCTTTGGCAAGCGGACGTGTACTCCAGCCCTGAGACCAGTGCCCAGGTTGGATGGGCAGGTCAGTACGTAGCCAAGACGTTCATTCCACATGAACTCCCAGCCTCGCTCCTGAATCAAATGTTCCACCTGTTCAACAGAGAAGCATCCAGCAGATGAAAAACATTAACTTTACAGGACAATTTTACAGAGCAGTCAGCTTGGTTAATGGACAAGTATGAAGGTGCTGTGGTTTTACCTGTTTGAGTCCTCGGCAGAACCTCTCAAACACCCTTTTCATGTTGCCACCCTTCTCCATGGAGATGACACGGGTGTGGTCTTCCTCATTGATCCAGATCAAGAAGGTCTTCTCATTGTTATGCCTTGCAAATGATTGGATGTTAAAAGAGACAAGAAGGAGCTCTTGCTCAAAACCAAAATGCCATGTATTGTACATGGCGATCCACTGTCAGTCATGCCAGTAAGTCCTTCATGTTTTATGAAGTCAAGAGCATCTTGCGGTAGTGTTCAATGCCATGCATTCAATCTAACATTGAGTTAAAGCTCCCAGACAGCAACATAGTGTGGCCCAGATCCGGCCCGCATCTAGTACATGTGGATTACACCTGGACCAGATCTGTGCCGACACTATGTTGCTGTCAGAGATATGACTACGGTTTATCTGAAGGCAGTTCTTTACTTGCAGGCAAATGTGAGTATTTTTTATATATATTTCTTATTTGACTTTTCTTGTTAGCTGCACAAATGGTGATCAAGTCATGCTAAGAACTTCGTAAAGCCATACCAGATGCCTCTTGCATCTGGCCAGTCACGGGCCATAAAGGCACAAGTCAACAAGGGGGACACAGGTTTGTCAAACAGGAAGTGGTCCTACAGAAGGATGAAAGGTAGAGAAAGGTAGGTGGAACTGGAGAAGTGGAACAGAATAAGCGGAAAACCAAACACTTGGAAATTTGCTTGTGACAAATGTAACTCGGAAACTCGGAAGAGTGGGGACTGTTAGGGCTGTGCTACCATGGGTTCTTCTTTCCCACTCTAGCCTTACCAGATCCCACGAGCATCGGGCCAATCCCTGGCCATCCCAGATGCAGTGAGCAGAGGAGACACAGGCTTGTCAAAGAGAAAATGCTCCTAAGCCATGCCAGCATGAAAGGAAGAGTTCAGCATCATGATGTGTGGAACAAACATCCCAATCACATTATCAACCAGACACCCAGTTGGGACCAAAATATCCCGTAACAGAAAGAACTTTATGGAAGCAACTCACATCGATAAGTCTCTGCTGCTCAGCATCACTCATTTCAGTCAGGCTGTAGTAACGTCCAGAGAGGTCTCCTTTTAAGCCAGCCAACGCTTGGACAACCACTCTTTCCACTTCACGCCGCTCAGAGCGGCTGCAGGCAGGGGGAAGGCTGAGGCCACGGATGCTGCGGCCGGTGCGGACGCGGGAGGACAGGACGTAGTGTTCGTCAAATATGCCTGATTGAATCTGCAAGAGAAAGAACAACCAGGAAGAAAACAGAATTAAATGGAAATTCTCAGAAACTTATTTTACATGAAGAGATAAAAACAGACATGTACCTTGGAGGCATCCAGGTCAGTGGGATGCTTCATAGTCTTTGGGTCATAGCCATTGTGTCTATCCTTGATTACAGGATCAAAGATTTCAGCAAACACCTGCAACAGAGAAGTCAAGGGTGTCCTAATTAGTTTGTAAGACAATAAGAGATCGAAAATCAGATCTTGTAGAAAAGACCAGCTTACAAAATAATGAATTTGACTTGGCCACGTTGTTTAGTAGTGGTCTGGTGCTTGTCTAGCTAGAAGACCAACATACACTTCACCAACAAAATATCTGCTGAAGCAGGATGAGTAAGGAAGTCTGCTGGTCAAGAAGCCGGCATACCAAATAAAATGCATGCTGGTCTTTTCAGCAAGGGTTGAACAAAATTTCCTTGAGAAGAGAAGTCGGACATCTTATCACATGAAAAGTGCATTTGGGTATTTTGAAAGAACTGCTGTACCTCATAGCTCTCCTCATCACCAGCGACCATACCGACTGTCTTGATGAAGGGATGACCGGGGTTGTCCACACCAGTCTGAATGCACTGGTCAAGAGTCCAATTGTTTGGGGTAATCTTGTCCCTCAGCTTGGCATAGATGGCAGGGGTCAACGCACTGGCCATACAGTTGTTGTGTTTGCGAAGGTCAGGGAAGTCAGCACTGTTGAGGAACGCAATGTTTCATATTGAGTCATGTTCTGTCTTTGACCCTGTGGAAGAAGTGGCTGAGGGGGAAATGATCTCCAAGTTGTTGGCATTCTTGTAGAAATGCGGACTTTGTTCAGCAGTAGAATGAGGCACTACAGAAGGTCGTTTCAATCTACTGCTATAAGACTGTTCAACTCATCCACTATGTGCAGAGTAGTCATTAACCCTGGCTCAAATTGTACACTTGATTAAAAATCAGTCATATCAGGACACTACACTAGTGTACACTTTATAGTGGGATTGCCACCCGAACGTCTATCCAGGATTACGTCAGTGTGGATTTAGAGGATCGCAAAGCCTGAGAGTGGCATTTGGGGCGGATGGACTTCTTGAGAACTTGGCGTAAATCCAAATTCTGTAGGATTGTGACAGAGACTGATCAGAAACAGTTTCTCAGAAGATGGTTAAGGTATGAATTTGGGTTTCGGGTGTTAGTCTAGGATGAACCTAAAAGACCAATTTGCTTCACAGTAGGTTCCTTCAAGAAACTTTAGACTTGGACTGCTGATCTGATTTGATCTTTGGCATCTATTAGTGTGCAGGAGTGTGTTGTGTGGGACAGGACATAAGCTACTTAAGTGTCATGTTCCCACCCATTTACCTTTCACTCAGTTAACGTGTGGCACTTCATCACACAGTACATCATGAACTCTACGCCTGATCATATTTTTTTCCATCACAGAACAGGTGCAATGTACCGCACCCTTGACGAATGTTAAAATCATATTAGCCTCTCGTGCATTTCATTCAGACATGATTACTGAATTGGCAATGTGTTATGTGACAAATGTAATCATAAAGCAAGAGTCTAAATGTTTTTATTATACAATGACTAGCTGTATTCCATGCAGTAATTGTATTCACCACTCTAGTGCTTACCTAGGAGGGTATAGTTTCCTCCTCTGCTCTGCCGAGATGGCAGCGTTGTCACTCATTAGATAACCGGTTGCCACCGCACCGGCTCCAAGGCTCGCCATGAGCAAGCCAGTGGTACGGCTCGACATCATCTTGGCGAATGAGCTTGCCATCGTCACACGGTTTCTTGTCAAAAAGTTTAGACGGGTCAGCACTGGTAGAACAAAGAGTTATCAGAATGATCATAGCACTGAATACTTCATTTCAGACTATCGCCATCAAACTAATTTTGTGTTAGGTGCCCTTAGCTGAGAAGTGTCACCTGATTTAAGATGGCAGCCTACCAGTTTCTGACGGATCTCAAATCTTTAAGACTTGTCCTTTACCAGTTTCTAAAGGACAGTTATGGAGAAACTTTTAAAATGTTTCTAAAGATAGGGTATAGTTTAGTAGTCATGCTAAACATAATTTTGTCAAAGAGAACCAAACAAAGAAACATCCAAAACTTCAATTAACAACACTAAAGGCAATTCCCCAAAATATTTTGACAAAGTTATGTTTAGCTTGACTACTAAACTATACCCTACATTTAAGAAAATCTTTGGAAACATTTTAAAGTACTCAAGCTGAGATTGCTAAGCTAAGGGGGATTGTCTTTAGTGTGGTTAATTGTAGGTTTGCAAACTGTAGTTTTGGATGTTTCTTTGTTTGATTCCCTTTGACGAAATGTGACAAAAATATGTTAAGCTTGTCTACTTACAATGTCTCTTAAGATTTTCTAAAATATAGGGTATAGTTTAGTAGTCCAGCTAGACTAATTGTGTCAAACAAAACTTAAAATGCAACTCTACAGTTTCCAAACCAACAACAGTTAAAGACAATCCACCGAATATTGAGAACATTTGTCAGTGAATATGGGTTTTTCCAATGCAGATTCTTAAACTTTAACATTTGGTGACATCATTGACAAATCCAACCCGTTGACAACCCCTCTCTAAAAGCGAAAGTGTTATTAATAGACTGGCAGTCTACATGAACTGTTTGGAACAAAGCCCCAACTGGCATCAGTCTATCCCGAGGCCTCGTGCTCAGCCGTGACATTCTGAACCGGTCACACATGTGTGCACAAAACCCGACCAGAATCTGGCAGCCTGGACTCAGATCTACGTAAAACGGCAAAACCATGAACACGCTGTGATACTTCTGAGCAGGTGGCCCATCAGCACTTCACGGTGGTTTAAAGTCCATCTCTCAGCGGAGTTGTGGGGGATTATTAGGCTTTTAACGCAAGGATTAGTCTATAATGTTTGGAGAACACCATTAAATAATAATCTAGTTGTTAGGGTTTGATAGCTATAGCTAGGTTATGGTATAATCTAGTTTTCTGGCATTGTGCATTTCGAAATTTGTTGGCTCTTTGACAAAGTGCATTCAGTAAGTCGCTTTGGATAAAAGCATCTGCTAAATGCACAAATGTAAGATGCTACAACTACTGTATGTCCTTAAAGATGGCAGTAAATGCTTGTGGAAATAGTAGCCAGTGCCGTGTCTGCAATGTATTTTACAGTCAAGTTTTAAAATGTATCAAAAGTTCTATCAAATATGCATTGCAGTGCATGTCCAAGAAAAAAGAAAAAGTTAATCGTTGTACGTGGCATTCTCAAAATGAGATTAATGAAAACAATTTCTTACCAGTCGACAGAATTCCTTATTCTCAAACTTAGCTTTAGTTATCTCTGGATAAGAATCTAGATTCAAGTGATTTTTATGATAAAGTAGTAGAAGAAAGTTTTACCTGTAGAGTCTCCTCTGTTACAGTAGGCTGTATCAGGAAGCACACAGTCTGAGCGTGAAGCTGGCGCTCCTCCCAGGATATGGGATTAGAAGCCGACCTGATGGCCAATCCTCTTCCACGTAAGTGCCAGGTCATAACCCATGTCTGGCGTCCGGCTTGTCCTTGAGACCTGCTGCCATGGTCCAGCATTTTGCACTATATGCAAGCTCTTAAATAGAACCACTATCAGCTCTTTAAAACTTCCTAGTCTTACATGAAAAAGTGGACTTCTACAGTACTTTTTTAAAATCACAATCACAACGTTTAGATGCACAAGACAGCCAGAATTACAGACAAACAGATTGATCTTTTGAATGCATAATAGAAAACAAGCATACAGATGATAAGACAAAAAAGTTTTATTTCATAATTTACAGTTCAGTCATGAATAGGTGTACATTTATGTTGGTGATTGAAAAAAGACATATGAAAAGAGGTGAAGATAAATAAATCAAACAACAACGCAGGGCTGCTTAAAGTTCTCAATGACTACGTTTTCCAGGTAGAAGTTAAAATAAAAGCATATGTAACCGATTACAACAGGGCACTGTACATTTTCTGCACACTTAAAAACATTTGTTTAAAAAATTAATTCTGTCATGATACAGATGGGTAGAGTAAACTATGAAAAAACAGTATATTGGTCAATGAATCTCTGCTCAAGTTAAAATCCACAATAAACCGCCTCTTCTGCATTCACTAAAAAGTACCATCTTTTATGGAGTGCCAGGTAAATACCATGGAACACAGATATGGTAATAAATCAATACAAAGTACCTTGGCATTACCATCACTGTATTATGGTCATTTTTATCAGTGTCATTAACTCGTTCCCCACCATTGATGTGACTTTCCCTCATTTACGTCACAACCTAACACAGGGGTTCTCAACTCTGGCCCTCGAGGTCCACTTTCCTGCAGAGTTTAGCTACAAACTTATATAAAGATGATGTACAAGTGCAATGCGCAATATGGTGGAATAAGTCGGTCCAATCGCCAATTGGTAAAGTCACTGCGTCATTGCAGCTGTCAACACATGCATATGTAACCCATCTTCCCAGGTCCTACACGGCTCGATCTGACCCGGCCTCAAACCCAGCTCTTCTGGCATGAGAGTCAGATGCTCTAACAAGGAGGCTAAAGGCTGCAACCCCTAGTATAGGTCGCTAGAGCGTCCCTTCCGTTCCGAGCGTCCCTTCCTCGGACCTGAGTCTTCCGGCATGAGTGTCGGACGCTCTAACAAGGAGGCTAAAGACTGCAACCCCAAGTGAGGGTTACACACACAGCAACTACTAGCTGGCCTCCGTTACACTCACCCCCCTTAACTTCACTCCCATCTGGGTCACGGCACCAATGTAACCCCTCTACCCAAGTCCTACTTGGCTCGCTCTGAGCGGGCCTCGGACCTGAGTCTTCCGGCATGAGTGTCGGACACTCTAACAAGGAGGCTAAAGACTGCAACCCCAAGTGAGGGTTACACACACAGCAACTACTAGCTGGCCTCCGTTACACTCACCCCCCTTAACTTCACTCCCATCTGGGTCACGGCACCAATGTAACCCCTCTACCCAAGTCTTACTTGGCTCGCTCTGAGCGGGCCTCGGACCTGAGTCTTCCGGCATGAGTGTCGGACGCTCTAACAAGGAGGCTCAAGACTGCAACCCTAAGTGAGGGTTACACACACAGCAACTACTAGCTGGCCTCCGTTACACTCACCCCTCTTAACTTCACTCCCATCTGGGTCACGGCACCAATGTAACCCCTCTACCCAAGTCCTACTTGGATCGCTCTGAGTGGGCCTCGAACCTGGGTCTTCCGGCATGAGAGTCGGACGCTTTAACAAGGAGGCTAAAGGCTGATTTCATTGGTGATTTCAAATGTGAAAATTTAATTGTAAACTTGGTGAACAGCTTTGGAGAATTCGATGTTTCCCCATTCAAAGATAGAGGAGCTGTGCTTGCATGACTGAAATAGCTCCCTGAGAGGCGTTTCCAAGATGGCCGCCAAGTGAAATGACTTGCTTTAAAGGGACTTTAATCAAACTCAGAGTTGAGAACCCCTGCATTAGGGGGCGCTATTATGCATCTTCTGAAATAGTAGAGAATCTCCGGATCCAAACACAACTGAAGAAGAGGTAGAAACTAGCAATAGAAGCATTGCTTATGGACATGATCATCAAATATTCAACCGCAAAACTGAATAACTTTACCGAATGAAATGCCGAACCCAAGAAGAGGAAACAAGTGTGAAGCTCTGGGGGTGTTAATAGACTCGATCTACTCCATCTGTGTTTATATCATTGTTCTAAATTCTTTCTAAATGAAATCTTTGACAAATACGAGATTTTAAAGAGTTAGTTCACCCACAAATGAAAATTATCCCATTAATTCCTCACCCTCATGTCGTTCTACACCTGTAAGACAAAATAACGACTTTTCAACAATATCTAGTGATGGACGATTTCAAAACACTGATTCGTGAAGCTTTCCGAATTTTTTGTGTCGAATCAGTGATTCGGTTCGCGTATCAAACAGGCAAAATCAAGTGAACTATTGAAATTGCGGAACACTTAAGATGTTACGAAGCCTCGTTTACTGAAATCACGTGACTTTAGCGCTCAGAATCACTGATTCGACACAAAAGATTCATAAAGCTTCATGAATCGGTGAGTTGAAATCGTCCATCACGTTTATTACATATTATTGTTGAAAAGTCGTTAAAGTTTTTTTGGCGCACAGAAAGTATTCTCATTGCGAAGGTCTTACGGGTGTAGAACGACACGAGGGAGAGGAATTAATGACTGAACTAAACCTTTGAGTGTTGATAAAAGAAAATGCACAAAGCTACAATTAAATGTTGTTGTTGTTGTTGTTTAAAATAGAGGCTCTGTTTTTCTTTTATATTTTGTGTGTTCAGATATTCATACAACAAAATATTCTGGAGGCCCAACTTTGTTAAAAAATGCTGGCGGGGAAAGAGTTAAGTGTAGAATATGCGTAACAAATGCTCTGAACAACAGAAACGCTAATTGTTAATCCATAAGTTAAAGACAAAATTATAAAATATAATGAAAATTAATTTTTATATTTTCCAAGATTATATTAAATACAAATTCATGCAAACACATGCCAAAAATATCAAATATTTCTACAAACAAAACCATGCTAAATCAGCAAATACAGCCTCGTGGCAAAACGAATCATAACTACATTAACAAATGACAAACATTTCTTTTAATAAACAGTAAAGGTGTTTGCACTCAAAAAAAATAATTTCTGTCTAAACATAAGTTTTATGTAATTTAATTACATGACAATTTTACATCCATTTGGATTACATAGTTTTAACCTAAACAAACATATAAACTTAATGTGATTCATATTTCTCAGTCATATGTAAATGAAATAGATAAGATTTATGTAATAGTCCACAGAAAAATGCCCAGGTTAATGAACACTGTTTAGTGGTCATGTGTGTGGACACTACTGAGTTAAAGTACTGTTGAAACAGTGTCAGAGTTAATGAGAGCATTAAGTGATGATTGAGCATTAATGATGAACGCCTGCTGTTAACCAGCAGAATCACCGAAGGACAGAGAAACACAAGAACTACAACTGATGAAATCAACTGAAGATAAAAGACATTTCATCTCTCACTATTCATATACTCAACTATTACATAAATCTTACCAATTTCATTTACATATGATTGACAAATATGAATCACATTAAGTTTATTAGTTTGTTTATGTTAAAACCATGTAATCCAAATGGATGGAAAATTGCTATGTAATTAAATTACATAAAACTTATGTTTAGACAGAAATATTTTTTTGAGTGTATTTGAGCTTCCGACATTTCAGCAAACTCCAGATTAAAATCAACTGACATGATCGTCATTCGTACGGAAGATTTTAAAGGAGTGATTAAGAAACTTGCTTGTCAAAATAGGACGAGCGAACATCAATCGCACACTTCAGCATCATCTGAACAGACACCTGTACGTTATTCTATACGAAAGTAATTATCAGCCGTTTAAAATGAAACTGATATTTTGCATTCAGGTAAAAACATTTCAAGAGATTATCAAACTGATCTTAAAACGCCTCATGCTAGAAATATGCGGAATATAACAACTGTACATAATATTTACAAAAAGGCACATTTATACCTGAGTTTACAGAAGAAGAAAAAAATTCACAATACAAAATTATATGCAATGAAGTAAATATATGGAAAGCTTGTCCTTTCTATAATGGACAGACTTTCGTTCAGATGGAAGTTTTGATTCTCCACAAAAGTTTCTTACTTGATATCTGCGTCTGGCGTAAACGTTATCGCCATGTGTTTAGTTGGCAGGAGGGAGTCTTGGCTCAATCTTCAGAGATAATTCATAAAGCGTGTCCTCGTCCATTACGAGAGACTTGTCAAGAAGGAACTGTGTTACCTGAGAGAAGAACAGGATTGTTAGCACACACAACCAGACTGAAGCTCACTTCCCTTCCATGTTTTAAGTCTAGTCTAGTCGACTTGTTGTGTAAATTGAAAACCAAAGGATCATATTTGACATACAAATTTCCTCTAAACTTCACTGAAAAACCTACTATGTCGTCTGATTGATAGTTGGGTACTTTTTTAGCAAGTAAACCTTTTAGTATGATTGTAAAAACATCCAACTTCAGCTCGTGGTTCATGTGTCTTTTAGCCGTGAAATCTTTTCTGATTTTAGTAACGGAGTGTCTATTTACACTAAGAGGTTGTTCACCGAGGATATTTACACTAACTTATCTGGTTGGGCCAGACAAAAGTACAAAAAGTCTAGGTGTAGGGAGTAAGGCGTACTTTTGAACACGTGCTTCTCCCTTTTCCCATCGCATTTCAGTTTGGAAAGGCATTCATTTTCGATAAATATGAAGAAAATATGTGAAAAGTGGAATTAAAGTGCCTGACGGTTATTTAATAATAATAAAGTGTTTGTCGAGTAGGTGTAGGGAGGGCTTTGTTGTCCCGATAAGGCGGCATTTATTTAATAAATCATTCACACTCAGTATGTTATTACTGCATACTGTTTTATAATGTACTAAAATACTGAGGTGCAAATTGTATCTATTTACAGTTATTGCAAAGAAACTGCTATTTTTGCATAGTGTAAATAGGACCTATCGCTATTTGAACAGTGCAAATAGTCGCTGCCTTTTTATAAAGTAAAAATATGAACCATTTAATTAGTAATATTTCATGACGAACGTTTACTGGACTGTTTACTTGATTATCCATGCATAATTATATAGAAAAATATGAGTATCAAATATGATCATCAGGCTTTTGAGGAAGGTTTATTTGTTCATCACTCAATTGTTGTATTGCATTGAATTATATGTTTTAAAACTACAGAGTTTTGATCATAAAATTGATTGATTCATATTACGAGCTTTCAGAATTTCATCAAACTTTATGACCATATAAATATAAGCATTTGCACCAATTTGCATATCTTGGCTCAGTTTTGTTTTGCTTTTTTCCTCGAGTATGAGCTCTATGTCATACTATCTGAGCAATAAAAGCCTGATGCAGAAAATATGATACTAAACAAAAAACATTTTTTGTCTACACGTTCAATAAACATTCGGACTATTATTTCATATGTCAGGCTGTACAGGGTTGTGCAATGCCGTGTGCAAGTCTCGCTAACATCAAGACGGTACCTTGGGTTGCAGTTCTATCCTGTAGGGCGCCTGCTGAAACTGTCGGATCTCTCGTATTATGTGTGAGATCTGTGAAGAACAACAAAAGTCAAAACTCTTTGCTGATGTCTGTAAATTATGAACGGTCTTTGAAAATTCGGACAGCATCCTGACACCACATGTTTGGGAACAGTATAAACTGGAGTAATGTGAGCATTTACCATCCTCATTTTAGAGAAGTTGACGAGCCCCTCCTCTGTGAAGTTGGGCGTTCCTTCCTCGATAAACGCCAAATCCGTCAGGTACATTCCCAGATAGGGCACACATGGAGGGTTACAGCTGCGGATTAAATACGGCACAAAAAAAGAGTTACAATGTATTATTTTATATTCTATAGAAGCCTGTTTCTGCCACTATATGCAAAAAGGTAATTGCAACTTTATATTTTGCAATTCGGACTTTTTTTCTCAGAGATATAAACTCACAATTGGGAGTTATAAAGTCAGAATTTATAAGTCGAGTTTATATCGCAATTCTGACTTTATAACTCGCAATTCTGACTTTATAATTCGCAATTCTGACTTTATAACTTGCAATTCTGACTTTATAACTCGCAATTCTGACTTTATATCTCACAATTCTGACTTTATATCTCACAATTCCGACTTTATATCTCGCAATTCCGACTTTATAACTCGCAATTCCGACTATATAACTCGCAATTCCGACTTTATAACTCGCAATTCCGACTATATAACTCGCAATTCCGACTTTATAACTCGCAATTCCGACTTTATAACTCGCAATTCCGACTTTGTAACTCGCAATTCTGACTTTATAATTCGCAATTCTGACTTTATAATTCGCAATTCTGACTTTATAATTCGCAATTCTGACTTTATAATTCGCAATTCCGACTTTATAACTCACAATTCCGACTTTATAACTCGCAATTCCGACTTTATAACTCGCAATTCCGACTTTATAATTCGCAATTCCGACTTTATAACTCGCAATTCTGACTTTATAACTCGCAATTCTGACTTTATAACTCGCAATTCTGACTTTATAACTCGCAATCTGACTTTATATCTCGCAATTCTGACTTTATAATTCGCAATTCCGACTTTATAACTTGCAATTCCGACTTTATAACTCGCAATTCCGACTTTATAACTCGCAATTCTGACTTTATAACTCGCAATTCTGACTTTATAACTTGCAATTCTGACTTTATAACTTGCAATTCCGACTTTATAACTCGCAATTCCGACTTTATAACTCGCAATTCTGACTTTATAACTCGCAATTCTGACTTTATATCTCACAATTCTGACTTTATATCTCGCAATTCCGACTTTATAACTTGCTATTCTGACTTTATAACTCGCAATTCTGACTTTATAACTCGCAATTCTGACTTTATAACTCGCCTTTTTGACTTTATAATTCGCAATTCCGACTTTTTAACTTGCAATTCCGACTATATAACTCGCAATTCTGACTATATATCTCGCAATTCCGACTTTATAACTCGCAATTCCGACTTTATAACTCGCAATTCCGACTTTATAACTTGCTATTCTGAATTTATAACTCGCAATTCTGACTTTTTTCTCACGATTGCAAGTTTATATCACAATTCTGACTTTATAACCCGGAATTCCGACTTTATAACTCACAATTAGGACTATATAACTCGCAATTATGACTATATAACTCCCAATTGTGAGTATATAAAAATCAGAATTGAGAATTACCAGTTTTATTTTTTATTTCATGGCAGAAACACACTTCCATAATATTTAGTGTAAAACTAACATACACAAACTTACTTTTTCAGAGTTTCCCTCAGGTTCTTAAACCTCCCTTCAGAAGAAACTATCTTCTGCAGCCTGTCCATAAGCGCTTTCGTCTGACAATAAACAAAATCCATGCATGGTTAAAATAGACAAAATACACACACACAAAAACAAATACTGTGTTTATTTAATGTTAACAATCCTATGGAATCTCAACAAATACAACATGTTCCTGGATCCTGGAACAACATTCCAATCAACCAATCAGTTTTGAGTTTAGAGTTTATGTCGAGTTTATGCTTACAATCAGGGTTAAGTGCTTCTACATCAGTGTTTTTCACTCTGAATTTAGGGATAACTTATGGGTAGGTTTAGGTTTAGACATTTTCAGACAGGAATGTTGTTCCTGGATCAACAAAATATGTCGACCCAAGAACGTGTCTAATCTCAACCCACCTGTTTGCAAACCTTGGCCCATGTTTTCTTTAACCTGTAAATGGCGCTGCGGTTCAGTGCGGACGTGATCTCCAACACTCCGTTGTAGTTGTTGAGACAGCGGCATATATCCGCCACAGCCAGCCACTTCTCAATGGAGTTGGCTCTGGAGCTCACGTCGCATTGAGCCATGATCTGAGACGCTACCAGATTACTCATCTATTGAGAAAAAATATCATTATACTGACTCACTCACACATCATATGAAGGAATTTAACCCTTAGGGACTTTTTTGTCTTTTTCAGATTTGATCATTTTGCCTGCGTTAATGCCAACTGCATACATTTTGGATTAGTGTATTTTTATTGGGATTTTAATATTTCTCCCTCGTTTCCTTTAATGTATCTATTTTACACTAGGTTACACAAAATAGTTAAGGACCTTAAGAACAAAATTGTCCCCAATGAAACCCCCTAAAATGGCAATTTCTTTGTTAATAATAGTCTGTTTCAAAATTAAAATTTTTACTACTTTTTTACCTTTTTTGGCTTTTTCCTGTTTTCTGCTTCTGCTGTATTATAGAGGGTATCAATTGAATAAATTATGGTGCTATAATTTATGGGAGTGCTGGAGTGGATGTCAGAGAGCGTTTTGTATGTGTGTATTAAAAATTGTATGTGTGCATCTTTTTGTGATTAATGAGGACACAAATTTGTATAATGACATGGGTATTACACTGGTATTATGATGTAAACATGTTTTATGAGGACATTTCATGAGTCCCCATATTTAAAATAGCTTTAAAAACGTTGTTTTATTAAAAATGCAGAATGTTTTCTGTGATGGAGTAGGGGTAGTGAAGTGGGAGTGCAGCATAAAAACAATTACTCCTATGGAACGTCCTCACTTTGATAGCAAAACAAACCTGTGTGTGTGTGTGTGTGTGTGATATTTGAGAGAGAAGAATTCTACTGTATTGCAAATCACAAATCCCAGCTCTGTGTGTACCAGCAGAGTTTTGCTAGGATCTAATGGGAAAGGTTTGGTACAGCAACTAAACAAAATCTTACTGAAAGCTCATTTTTTGACATATCAACCTCAAATTTGGAACACTTTGCATTTTATAGCAGTTTTTGAGTTTTATCAAATGTATATTTTATATCAAATAATGTTCATAAATCATTTTCATAAGCTAAAACTTCTATAACTTTTATTTTTTTTTAACATCAACAATAATCTGCTTAGGGTCTGCTTTAAAATGAGACCAAACGTAAGTCTGAGCTCCAAAGCTTTTTAACATGCACATTTTTAAATAGATGCACAAGGGTTAAATGCATGCAAAAAATGCTCCTTTTTCAGTCAAAAAAAAGTGTGAATATGTATATATACACAAGGGTTTCTCAAAAGAGGGTTTGTGTAATTAATTATATGAATGTGAAATTAAAATAAATAAAATGATAATTGCAATATATCACTTAGTGTGATTATCAAATCAAAGGCTGCAACTCAATTAAATAGCTAACTGTATAATCTGATAGAGTTGTACTGTAAAATAAAAAAAAGAACGTTTGAAAATTATAATAACGCATGCTTCACTCTGAAACATTCATCTAATAATAATAATTCTTATTATTATCGCCATACGTGAGCATGCAAAAGTGTCATTAAATTATGGAAATAATCTCTGGGACTAGATTTTTTTTACGTCTAAGTGGTTTGGCGGACAAAAACGTTTGGGAACGGCTGATGTACACACAAAAGTGTGTTTCTCATGACCTCCACCATCTTTTATTTCAAAAGCTTCTGCTTAAATGACTAATATTAGCTTTGTAGACAAATCTTAATTGTGCTTAGTTATTTGAAAATGTGCCAGAACGTTTGATGTTTATAGATTATAATTTTTACATCATTGAAGTGCTGACTGGTCTTCATAATGTACGGAGTCCTTTCATTTTTGTCCGTTTTCATCCAGCCTTGACCAAGAAACTCCCTGGAAAGTCAAACATCTTTATCAAACACGACTAAATAGTGAATCGCCAACAATTTATGATTAAAAAAACACTCTAGAGTATTAATTCATGCTCTGGTGAAATACTCACTCGTATGGAATATTCCGGAACACAATATGGTCCAGTAGAGTAATTTGTTCCGCAAGTTCCATTGCCGACAGTGACTCGAAGCATTCCACCCTCGGACACTCGGACTAGAAAACATACGCGAAATTACACAGGGAAGAAAAAAATACATCTATACACACTTGAGGTCAGCAACACTAACCATTTGGACAATATCCTCAATCTTCAACTGTGAATCATCTTGCTCTTCTTGAGAAAGTGCACTGAGGAAAGATTAAAGGAACAGTTCACCTACAGTGATATTAAATATTTGTCTGACATATCCAGGGTTGGGGAGTAAAGAAACACAAGTAACTTAGTCACGCATTTAAAATAGAAAATTTGAGTCACTGTTTCATTTTAAATGGGTGGTAATCAGATTACAGTTCCATCTGAAAAGTGTTTTAGATTACCAAAGTGATTACTTTGAGTTTTAATGTCATTTAAACAGCGATTGGTGATTCTCTGACTCTGACCGTCTGAAAAAGAGGAAAGTTTCATGTTTTCCACTGTTTTCATGTTTTGTGAGTCATTTTATAATTCACTCGTCACTGCAACTTTTTCTCACAATTAGTTTTTTCCCTCACAATTGTGAGTTTGTTGTTTCACAATTCTGACTTCTTTTTCTCAGAATTGTGAGATTTAAACTCACAATTGCAAGTTATAAAGTCAGAATTAACTTAAATAAACTTGCAATACTGACTTTTTTTCTTGCTATTGTGAATTTAGTATGTGAGTTTATATCTCATAATTCTGACTTTTCTCAATATTGTCAGTTTATATCTCATAATTCTGACTTTTCTCAATATTGCGAGTTTATATCTCATAATTCTGACTTTATAACTCGCAATTGCAATAAAAACTCACAATGACCTTTTTTGTGTTTGTTTCACACTTATTAATATTCCAAAGTATTCTTAAGTATTTAGATTAAGTTACTAAACTTGATAATTTATAATTATTTATTTTTAAATTTATTTATAAAAAATAATTTTATAATTTCTATTTCAAATAAAAAATGTTCATTTGAACTTTTTATGAATCATAGGGAAAATGTATCATGATTTCTGCAAAAATATGAAGCAGAACTGTTTTCAATATTGATAATAATAGTAAATGTTTCTTGAGCAGCAAATCAGCCTATCAGAATGATTTCTGAAGGATCATGTGACACTGAAGGCTGGAGGAACGATGCTGAAAATGAACAGGAATAAATTACGTTTTACAATATATTCATGTAGAAAATAGTTCTTTTAATTACAATAATATTTCCCTGTTTTACTGTATTTTTAATCAAATAAATGGCAGCTTGGTGAGCAGAAGAGACTTCTTTCAAAAATGTTTAAAAATCCTTCAGAGTGTAAATGCTTTAATTAGATATTTGATTAAATATTTGGGAGGAATTATCCCACCCCTCTATCATTGAGACACAAACTACTAAGTTTCATCAATCAAAGCACACAAACGCAATGAAGATCTTCTCGTCTGGAGTGTGTTTCACCTCAGTATGTTCGCTGTGGCCTTCCTCTCCTGCGGCAGAAGATCTGGGTCTCGCAGCACCTCCTCCAGCAGAGCGACTACGGCTGTCGTCAACTCTGCGTTCATCTCAAAGTCCTGCAAACACATGGAGTTGATGATTTAGGGGCCATTCTGGCTAATTTTTAGTGCTGGAAAGGTCTCAAACATAACTGTTGTGCTGTTTTGAACAGGAGGATGTTCCTGTAATTCATGCATTTTTGGACATAAAGCCTGAACACAGTATGTAAATCCAAACCAACACAACCATTCATGAAGAACAAACACGAACATTGTCCTCTATGAGCGAATAAACTCATATGCATGGATTTTTACAAATTTAACACAAAAATAGTGTTTGTGTGCAGAAATCATTCTAATATGCTGATTTGCTGCTCAAGAAACATTTATGATTATTATAAATGCTGGAAACTATGGAGCCCTGCACAAAATAGTAGGCTAAATCATTTATAAATATAGGGAACAAATTAGTAAATTGTGCGCACAATTTACATTTTTTTCTTGCATGTCATGCTCTGTAGAAAACAGTTCATGTTTGTAGAAACCGGGATTATATTTAAAAATAAAAAAGGAAATTGAAATCTCACAGTTCATTTTTTTTCTCTCGCAATTACACAATCGCAAAAAATAATTAAAGATATTAACTCGTAATTGTAAGAAAATGTCAGAATTGTGAGTTGGCTCTTTCCCTTAGAACTGAACTTTATAACTTACAATTGACCCTTCGCAAAGACCCGCCCCCTTTAGTTACTGTTGCTATGTCCGCTCTCATGCCACACATCATGTTCTCACGCAGTGAAAAAGAGGAGCAAAGAGGACACTGACAACGTATGAAACAGTTTCGTATTTAAAATATAGTAATTTTTTAAAGAAGTTTAATCAATAAATAGCGTCTAGTGTGTGTTTAATGTGTCGTGACAGATCGCTGGAGCTCCTCGTGAAGCATCAAGTAAAGTATAGCATCAAATAAACATGAATGAACAGCAGAAGGAATGTTGTTTCAAGTGGAAAGACGTGAGGACACACAATTTATCAAGAAAAAACTATTAAACATTAGTGTATTTAAATATTTAAACATTTTTCTATTTTCGAGTGAATTTGACAATATTATTTGTATATTGCTTTTCACAACATATATTATTTCTAAGCAGCTTAAAAAAAATCTCTGCTTAGTTTATAAAATACGTATTCGACCAACTTATCGGCGTTATATCAGCTGCACTGCTCTCTAGATATCAGCATCAGTCATTAAAATACTCACTATTCATATATCACTAGAGAAAAGCATCTGCTAAATGGAAGCAGCCTTGAACCTTGAACTTGATGCGAGCAGCGAGGGGTAGCCAGTGCAGAGAGATGAAGAGGGGCGTGACGTGGGCTCTCTTAGGCTCGTTGAAGACAAGACGTGCGTTCTGGATCATTTGAAGAGGTTTGATTGCACTTGACGGCAGACCAGCCAGAAGAGCATTGCAGTAATCAAGCCTCGAAATGACCAGGGCCTGGACAAGCAGTTGTGTTGCGTGCTCAGTCAGGAAGGGACGGATTTTCCTGATGTTGCGAAGTGCAAATCTGCATGACCTTGAGATGTGGTCTCTGAAGGTCAGCTGGTCATCAATGATAACTCCAAGATTTCTGGCCGACTTTGATGGGGTAATGGTGGTTGTACCAAGCTGTATGCTGATGTCGTGTTGTAGAGTAGGCGTGGCAGGGAAGACTAAAAGCTCAGTCTTTGCCAGGTTGAGCTGTGTGGTAAGTATGATACATACTACAATCACCAGTTTCCTTCAAATGCTCTGCACACTAGAAGATGGAATAGATTAGACTGGTTGCATTTAGCTGTAGTGCAAAGTGATATGCTGCTCTGTTCCTGACTCGTGTTAACAGCGTGGGGCCCTCGGGGGTCCGCTGACATTTCAGCCCAGGCACTGCAGCTCACGATGAAGGGCTGAAGCGCAAAGCAGGTCTGACAAAGACTACGTTCAAGAGGTGTGAGGCCACGTCATAGCAGCTGTTTGGTGGGCTGCAGGTCTGTCCTGACGGAGTCAAATGCTGAATGCAGATCATAAAATGCAACTAATAAATTATATGATCATGCACAGGAACAATAGCAACGTAAATCTACAGTTTGAGTTCAATGACATTTTGTTTACTTCAAAAAAAAGAGGGTTTGTGAGTTGAAAATGTAATAATTAACCAGATGAGTAAAGGTTGATGGCAAAAAGAGAAAGCCGGACCAGAAAGTTTGAAAAAGTTTTAAAAGTTAGAACGTTTTGAAGACAATAAAGTTTATCAGAAAAACAGAGAGATAGTTAGATATATTTAACGTGTTGCTTAAGCATGTTTTATTATGTTACTAGCTCGAAAAACAGACATAGATCGATGATTTAGCATGTTTTAATACATTGCTAGCACAAATTAGCATGTTGCTGGCATGTTTTAACGTGTCGCTAAAACAAATTA